>PNEQ01127001.1:0-24023 GCA_003012365.1 Medauroidea extradentata | reverse complement strand
GCACAGTGTCCTGGTGGAGGACGAGGTTTAAAAGGCGCCTCGTCCCCCCGTATCTCCAGTAGATACCTGAAACATACTTAAAAAGACATAAATTAGAACACTTAACTAGCTCATAGGCAAGCCTGATGAGCTAGCATTAAACTAAAATATATAAGTGACTAGAATAATTACTAAAATGCTTAAAATATTACGTTTAAATTGGTGAGGAGACTGGAAAAACCATGGGTTTATATAGGGTAAAGACCCTTATCGTGCTCAGCCAATGGGAGACGAGCTGTCTCCTGATTGGTCGCGCAGCATGTATTGACTCTGATTGGTTGTGGTGGGTTGAGTGATTGTTTTTATTTTGTGCTGTAAATTTGTTTCTCTTTTAATCAATGGGATCCACATATTTTTTAATTCAATGCTCTGTTGACTGAAAATATTACTATTGCTGATAATATAGGCTGATTCTTTTATTTTTCTTTTAATTTTGTCAGTTTCCTGTGTAAGTGGTTTAGATTCTTCCCAAAGGAAGTTTTCTTGTGACATTCATTTATTTCGCAATGGAGTATGTCCATACAAACAAATCCAGTCATGCACTTCCATTGCACAGTTCTTTCAAAGATCACTTTAAACCTGTAAGTACTATAGATTAGTAAAATACGCTCAAAATACAGGGAAATGTGATCATTTGAACAGTCCAAATACAAATTTGTGCCTGTATTATTATTACATAAAAACAACAAGTTTGAAACAATTTGAAGGAAAATATAATGTTGAGGTAACGTAAAGTCCGTGCCCGATTAACATAAACTATTTTGCTGTAATGCGCTGAATTTACAGTGCTTTATTGGGGAATATTGGTGATCATTTGGTGTTCCTTTGCAACCTCGGTAATGCTTGGAAACAGTATTGTTTTTCGAATAACAATATGAAATCTTCATGTGAATTCGTGTGTGTTGGTGAGTACCACAAAAAAATACTTTGTGAAAATTCCAACCAACATCAAATACTGTACCCTACCATACTATGAGAATTACATATACATAAACACACCTATCTTTATTCACAACTATCAGTTACGTTCTCTCGAGCAATCGCACTTTGTGCAAAACATTAAAGAAGCTCACATCCAATGCCAGCATCCACTTCGGATCCGGAATGTCAGTATCATACAAGTTCATAATATTATGTGTCTCTACTTACTGCACATTTAATGTACATTTTTGTGCAGAACCTAGAAGTTTTCACACATTATTATTGTCAATATTTATACGCATCAAACACATAGAGTATCATTATTTTTTAATTACTTTTTATTCACATTTTACATTATATAGTCTTTATACTGTTACATGAAAGAAGCACAGGCGTCCTTACTTGCATGTATAGCATATATAAACATACGCGTAATCATATTTTAATATCCAACCCGGCATATAGTAAAACATGGTTTTGTACACTGGTCAACTTCACTTCGTCACAACGCAATCTTGACCCAAAGTCCTCGATGCAGTAGCGACACTCATGATACAACGACCCAGTTATACAAGTTGCCAGCATTTTCGTGGAACCTCAGGCAATGCCATATAGCTCGCCAACATTGGAGAATATGTGAAAGCAGCAGCAGGAACCGAGGAGGTCATCATCGTAGGTGGAGATCTTGTAGTCGCAACCTTAGGAGCCTCAGAGGTAAACAAGAACTCAGCAGACACTTTCAAACTGATGCCACCATTTAAACTATCAAAGAGATCGTCAACACACCTGGAGTTGTTTTCCTCGACTCACTTCTGAAGATGTACCATCCAGTCAAGAAAGGAATATCCTAACATCTTGTTCGCTGTTCATTTCGAAGTGAGCCGAATACATTTGTTCGCAGTTAAAAGGGTCACCCACGTCACTTAAACATTTAATAAATGTTTCTTCTTCCTTTACACAACATTTTCGTGTGCAATTTTTGATGCTGTTTTCACTGTTGTTTATGTTATAAAGTGGTAAATTCGCATTTTGAATGTTTTCATACAATGTTTGTCTTCACACAACTCAAGTTTAGTGTAATCATACTCCAACCATGTATCTTATTTCATAGACCCGTGATTTTTTAACTCTTTTGTACGTCGCTATATTATATTTGGTGTCATGCTGTTAATAAACATAGCCTATATATATATTTTTTTTCGATGTAACTGCCAAGTTCATTGCAACATATCTTCATACCTTGCGAAGCTGATTCCTTCAGTACGAATACATTATTATTTACCTCAGCAATATTTATAGACATAACATTTTTAGAGTCCCACATTTTACCGCGTTCGTTGAGTGCATATCGCCAGATTATTTTTGTTCGAAAGGTTATCGTAGCACTTGAAGTCACGCCCACATATTTAACAACCCACTGTAAATTAAGCGAAGCATTTATTCTTAGGACATGTTTAAGTTCTGTTCTGTCGCCTGTCATGACAACTGGAACTTACATTCGTGACACAATTTTGACACTGAAGACATTTGAATGGCATGGTCAGGAATTAACTTCTCAAAGTGCGGGTGGTGTCACCGGAGATGCTATCAGTGCTGTGGGGACATATATATATATATATATATATATATATATATATATATATATATATATATATATATCAGAAAATACTGCTGCTGACTCAGGAGAAGATGAAGAAGTCATCCCAGGATGGTCTTCGACCGAAGAAGTCACTGCAAATGCTGGTGATGAAACTGTTTGATTCCAAAAATTACATGTCATTGTACCATCCGAGGAGGAAAGTGAATATCTCCCGTCCATTGTAGAATCAGTCATTACTACAGCACAAGTCTTCCAGTGTCCAAATTATATTCTTACTTCAGTATCTGCTGACAAAATAAAAAACTAACATGTCCAAATTTATTTACGTAGTCACATACAAGTCTGTATACTTATTATTCGTAACATTTCTTGAGATAATTATGTCAAGTTACTTAAATTGTTTATGTCAGTGAAAAAAAAAACCTCTTCCTTGGATGGCATAGTATACTAGACATCTTTTTTTATATTTGGTAGTGCCAGATTGTGTGTCTTTCTTAAATTATTAATCCTTACAATTGTAACGATTTCCTCACATTTTATTATTATAAAAAACGTACAACCATATTGTTTCATGTCATAATAATATCAAGCAATCAGGATACACATAATCACGGTACTACTATTAAGGATACTATCATTCAGTATGCTTCTAATCAGGAAACTATTATTTACGACGCTATCAAAATATTCTCACTCCGCATACAATTTTTTAAGATACTATCTGGATATAATCCATCTTCTGCGTCATCTCTCAAGTCATACTGTTCCAGCACTAATACTTTCATGACTTGTTCATGATATTTTTGTAATATATGTCGGCTTCGTAAATCTTCGCACGCGTCAGCATACACGAACATCTGAATACATATCTAGTTCTACTCTTATTCCTCACACTTAAACCTTACTCTTAGACCTAAGCCATCTAAAACAACTACTGTTCTTTTAGCTGTCCCATCACAATGCTGAGAAGACATTTATATCCAACCAACCGGATATAATAAGTTCACAATCTTCCTTAAAATATATTTTTTCAATGTATTATATTAGTAGGCGCTTAGTCATATGTAGGTAAGCACAGGCAATAACTTGAGGTAATAATTACATTTTTGCAAATCGATGTGCATTTTTCTTTCCGTTATTGGTCTTTATACTCTAAAGTATATCCACTTAAAATCGTTTTACCAAACTCGCAGCAACACATTATCTAGTCAGATGCATTTTTCTTACATCAAAATGTCTTAAGTATAAAGCTGTTTATCTGAAGGCGAAAGGATTTTAGTATTATCGACACTGACAGGGATGCTAGATTCATTTTCTTCATAGTCAGTGGTAAATTTACATTCATAATTTCCATGTTGTGAAAAGGTATATCAGAATTATTACTTCGTAGTGGTATTAATTAAATGTATGACTGCTTAAATATGTTACAATATATATTGCCTTGTGTTAAACTCACCAACAAGTGTTTATAAGATTTTACATAAGATCACTACGTATGTGTCTGCATCTCAGTCATGCTTGTAACTAGGAAATCTCACGTTTAATGTCGAAAGAAAACTTTAATATTATTATTTTATTATTGTTATTATTTTAATGCAACCCGAGCAAATCTATCCCTACATATGCTCATGACCAGCTCGAGATATGTACCTGTCTAAACTGGCTTCAGTATGTATTAATCTCTAATAAGTAGGAAAAATCTTTAGATGCAATCATCCATTTGTACATTATTTCGTAACAATATATGATAAACGTTAATCACTTGGTTTTCTTTTCATTTAAAAAAAACACAATTTGTTGGATGCATCAATGCCATGGTGTAATATACGTTAAAACCATAATGCACTTACACTTAGCTGCCAGAGCACTGTGAACATATTGATGATTTCTTTTTAAGTATAAAAAGTCGGGTGATGTATTTGGTGTCACTGTGTTACTAATAATGTACCCATACGTGACGTTACGGAAAGTAATTGTTTCCTACTTATCTATGATAGTGCATATCTAACCTTGTTTAGACACGTTTTCCGGCATCTCTACCGGCATGTTGTTGTTACCTGAACTGGAAGGTATACCAGGAGTAACATTCAGAGGGCATTGCTTGGTGGAATATCAGGTCCCCAAGTTAGTTAAATAGATCAGCTGGTGCTCAAAAAATTGGCCAATACTTTAAGTGAAAGGCCAACGAAGGTAGTTTATTATTTCGTCTGGGGCTGCGGTGGCTGAATGGTCAGACCATTCGCCCTCCACCATGGCGATCTGGGTTCGATCCCCGTATTTTCGCATGTGGGAATCATGCCGGACGATGCCGTTGGTCGGCGGTTTTTCTCGGGGATCTCCCGTTTCCTCCGCCCTTTCGATCCAGTACCTCTCCATACTCTCCTCATGTCACCCCTCATCAACTTTAAAGACCTCGATGTTAAGAGCTCACCAAAATTTTCTCACTCGCACTCGCTTTTAAATAAAACACCAAAAGTCTTCTGCTAATTCATATCTGATGTAGATAAGTTTACTTGACTGTGTAAGTAATGTGTCCACTAAGGCATATGCATAATATTGGAAACCCTGCCTCATTAGGGACACCTAATTTTTTGCTATTTTCAACCACCGACACAAAGAGAGGGGTGTTATAAGTTCAACGTGTGCATCTGTGTGTCTGTCTGTGCATCGTATCTCCTAAACGAATGGAACAGTTTTTGATGCATTTTTTTCATTTGTTTGAAAGCGAACGTGATCGAGTTCGTTTTTAGCTACGATTCAAGGAATCTGTTCTTCCGTTTAAAGATAAAAATCTATTTTCCAGATTATTTTTTTAGTGAATATGAGCAATTCTACTGGTCCGATACATTTGATGTTTAGTTTCCGGGCAGTCGGGGTTTTTAAAATGTTTTAAATATTTGAGAGTTAGATAGATATATATGTTCTTAAATTATTCAGATATATTATCATGTGATTCATTTTCAACACATTTATGAAGTATCAGCTCTGGGCTTGAAAGACTCTGGACTGACATGAGTTGTTATAACGTTAGGAGAAGAAATAAAAAACGAAAATGTTCGTGTTGGACAGATGACACGATGCTGCAATTAAATGTTATACATTCCTAGAAACTGGCCACGTACATTATATAAACTGTTGTTTTCATTTAAGACGAGCGTATCTGCTTCACTGGTTAAAAATAAAAAAAAAAAAATACACGTTGGTTATTTTTGTACAGCTAAAGTTTTCTTGCAATTTTGACTGACCTCGTCTGCCCATCTTCCAAGTGCTGGCTTGTACACATCAAACTGCTATGATCAAGACTGCACCAGTGCTTAAACCGTTGGGATTGGTTCGTCAATATATTTTCACTTTAACGTTTGTTATATTTGGGCAGTTACTTTTAATTTATCAGCAAATTTTCTTAATTTTTTTAGATAGTTGATAGTTTAAAATTATATTAATTCGTATGCCGACTAGTAACCGTATGCTAATAGTTTAATCAAAGGTATTATACTGTGGCACTGAAAAAAAATGTGTATTCCTTTGTTAAGGCGTGTATTACTGGTACAGTTTACGATATTACTATGTCATGTAATAAAGTTTCTAACGTAACAAGTTTTTATACACTCAAGTTTCACAGTATTGAACAAGTTTCTTATACACAAGGAGCAAAGAAACTTTATTTCTCAGAAAAGAGAGCAGTGCTACAGGCACAATATTGTGCGCAGTTCGCGTGATCATCTTTCTGTTTTCCTAGAAAGCTGGCAAAGTTACATAACCTCAGAGGAGAGGTTCACAATGTATTCTTCATACTTGTCGAAACAATTCCCATCGACGCATCATTGTTGGAGTATTCGTTGGAAAATGAAACTGGCGATTCAAGGACAACACATGCAGCCTCAGCTAAGTGCGTGACTGAGCCTAATTATCTCTCAAATATGGTTCTACACTAGGTCTTTCATGTCTCCGGACAGAAATATTCAGAGTATTTATGTGGTACCGGACACACCTTCTCGTTTATTTTATTCAACTACGTCCAAGCAAAGAAAGACTGAAATATTGTCGCCCTGTCAACACTTCAGTAAAGTGAGTGTACGCTACAACCACATATGCTCTCTGTATAACCAATAATATTGCTCGTGCCCACTAGCACTACTCTCTTTACTATACACAGTTACTTTGCACCTGCCACTTAACGGTAAATCATTCTGCGGCATTATGTTAATGGACGTGACATTTGTCTCGGTATGTAGAGGCTGAATAATATCTATCCTGGCCCAAGTACCAAGAGAGAAGTGTTTGCTCGGAACTTACACTCTCAAAGAAGCTAAGGGAGTGATAGTTCATTATATTTTAATACGTATGGAGGTTAATATTTTTCATTTTGATTAACATTATTTCTCCAGTAACAAATTGTTTGGTATCTGTGGAATTAAAAAAATATATTATTCAGTGCTCACGATTTGAAATATGTGAGTTTCAGTGTAAAACAAAATAAAAAGTATTTTCTGGACTGTTGCCTCCCTAAAATATGTTTTATTTTTATCTTGTAAAACATTTTATGTAGCATAACTTTTAAACATTCACAATCAGTTTTAATTAGACTGAATGTGGTAGTAATACAATTATGTCTGAATTCGTATTGGTTTTCAAGTATAGAGGAATATGAGAAAAGTCAATACAACTATTTGGCTTCCTTCAATAATTTCTTCCATCCTCGACAAGACGCCTGAATAGGCCTGCACAGACATCTACTTACATCAGTCATTGAAGTAATTGTTTTGTATGTGAAATGTTTGTATTGGCAATCGAAAAAATATATTTTCTTGCAAACGTGAAGAATATTTCAAATATTTGTAATTTTTAAGTTACAAAATTAAACACGTATGCCATACACATTCAGGTAATGTGAGTGTATGTTGTATCACGTGTTATATTATAACTTATTTTCAGATTTTAGGTAGTGAATATTTTCCATTAATAGAGCTTTATTTACATTTTAAAGTCAAATTGTATATCCGATCTATCGATTCAAATATGTCTGTACATTAAATTATATAAGTCAAACAAAACATTTAAATAAAAGTAGTTTAGTAAATATATTATTATTTTTCTCAAACTCGTAGCTTCATACAAATGCAACCTTACAATTCTACTATTTACGCTTAAAAATATTATTTGCTCACAAACTTTGCCTCTAACTACCCGTAATTTGAATATTTTTTTTCTACTGGCTTACAAATTATTAAAATATTTCACACAATGTTTTACTATTCTTATTTGTACAAAGATATTTTAACAGGAGAGCGAGATAATTCTAGTAGCACGTACGTAATGCTATATACGAGAATAACGCGCTGATTAATGTTTGCGAAAGCGATCAGTTTGTGGTTCAGAACATATGCTATATGCTCGCGAACACCAGCCAGCAAGATGTGTTGATTGGATCAGGGGTGAGGAGAGATAAAGTAACGTGAAAAGCGGTATGTGCGGTGTTTCATGCAGGGAACATCCAATGGTCCCATCAGCTCGTGATAAAACACCTTTTCTCTGGTAACAACATACACTATCCAAGTCAACAATTAAAGTTATAACCATCCAGGATTTTTCATATAGCAAGCATTCGGTTTTTTAAATTACATATATTTCCTAAAATTTGTAACCGATGTTCTGCAATAACTCTTAATGCACTACAAATAATTGAAAATAAATAACGAACACACACACACGTGTGTGTACATATATACACATACTATTTTTACCTCAGAAAACACTTGTTATAGTTTGTCGGTACGTTGTGCATACACCTATATAAAAACAAATTTTAACAGGTGTTTCGTGAGGTGGAAATAGAATATTTGTTGTAGGGAACCCGTTGTAGAGCTCACATAGGAGCACGAGTTGAAAAGTTGAGAAAATATGAACAATTACTGTGATATGTAGGAATTACTTGCTTGACAGAAACACATTTCTGGTTATGGAATAGTTTCACCAAAATCAATAATAACGTGCAAGATTTGTACATATTACACTCCTCAGGCACGTTGAAAGTGAGCGGCACTACCCTTACGTCTGCGAAAAAAATATGTGACGGTAAAATTTTGCTATTTTTGATTAAACATTATTAAATGGCGGGGAACTTTTAAGAATAGATATATCTTGCGATAACTGTCAAACCTCGTCTGTTTAGGGGAATCATTAAATTTAATTTTTTTTTATTTTTTTTTTTTTTTCACAGAGACGAACTACTGCCTACTAAATACTGTAAAGTCAAACAAAATTTGTTTGGAACAACCAAATGATACGTTTGAAAACGTGCAGTCAAATGTATGGTTTCTCACAACTGAATAGTTTCTTTGGAATATTTTTGTCGTTTTAACTAAACGACGTGGTTTATGACACCGTGCAGATATTGTAAAATCAAACATATTTCATATGTATTTGAGCAACCTTTAAAGAATACGAGGTTTAAATAATTTTGTTTTTTTCTGATCATGAAAATAATGTTATTTGCACAACTTTATACCAAAAAATATTGACGTGCAAATATTTTTAAAATAAATATTACGGATATAAACGGAATTGAACCTGCAACCTTTACTCTGCAGACCACACACTTTACCCCTAGACCATCACTATTTACAAACAATTACATGAATTTACATATACACACCTGTGACATGTAATTTCCGATAAACTCGTGATTCTGATAATCTGGCAGACTCACACTCTTTTCTCTCCGTAACCTTTAAAGTATTGTACACCGAAAATGAAGCAAAATGTGGGTTTCATGGAAAGAAAACTAGAATAGACTCGTGTGTACTTGACTTAACATTTTTAACCGTTATAGTATTTTCAGTCATTTAGCCTATATTATACAATAGGACAAAAAATTAATAATCTACAAATGTATTATATACTTATACTTTGCGAATCTTGTATATAAATGCGAACACATGCATACCAAATAACAAACATTACAAGAACTACGTCCCAAACGGCAATCTTTCGTTGCTTCCAACCAATTCGTTTCTTTGGTTCAACTATATGACCTGGTTAAATTTACCATATTTGTATAGTAAGTCATAAATATGGTTGACTCAAATAAATATGACAATACTAGAAACTCAACAAAAGAATATAAGCAAACTAGCGTTCGTATTTCTAACAGGAACAAATATTTGGATAAAATCAATTACATTAATGGTTATATATAACATCTAATGAATAACGAAAACTTTTGTATAGGCACACCCAAACAAATATAATTCTGTTTTTAAGTTCATTTTATAAACAAAATTACACTGTCGAAGCAAGTAAATTCCAGTAGTTACTTCATTGTAACGATTGTTTATTGAACATTGCTACAACAAAATAATGTCAACCCTCTTTATTTAGTTTTCGAAACAATCCATTTGTCTCGATTATGTTCAAACACCTTACCAATAAGTGACAGAAATATATACTTTTTTAAAATAAACAGCTTGACTTTGTTATTTTTACTATCACTGAAACATTTTTATTTTCCAGTAAGAATAAAGCTATAAAATGCCGAGTAAAAAACTTCCTGTAGGGGTTCCCAATATTTTACCAGGAATGCGAGATTCCTGTTGCAGAAGCCCTGTACATAATGAATCTGTATCCAAGTAATTAAATGTGAGGTTATTGTGTAATTTACCCATCAAATCATAGCAATAATGTTATTAACTTGTAAGACTGCGTACAATTACTACTAAGATACTGAGGAATGCTATTAAAACCAATTGGTTTTTAACATTCAGTGTAGAATGTGTCTAAACAAAGTCGCTGTTGCCAGATTTAATAAAGTTGCACTTTTGTATCTATAAGATACTACTCAACAAGCAGTTGTAAATTTTCACGGACGATATCACCATGACTTTTAAATCAGAAAATCAATTTAACTGAGTACTGTGACATTTTCATCAAAACAAACACTGACAGTGTACAAACGAAAGTTTTTGGATAGTCAGAGATAAATGTTTATTTTCCATTTTACCGTCAAATATGTCAGAGAATCGTGTGTGAGGCGCAGTAACTGAAAATAAATGCGCGTTTTTCCCGGTATGAAAGTGTAAAAATAACAGAGCCACTGGAAACAGTCAAATAGTCTTTAATTATCTCTTAGATAACTGTACGGATGTAGTAATGCTAAATTTTTCTTTAGCCACTATGTATATTCAACTGCCATGTGTTTCTACAGCACATTACAGTGGTATGCCGGGTGGTCAGTTTGCAGCGAAAATTTATCAGCGAGATCCATGATGTCGAAGGACAAGATTATTGTAAGATAATATGTCACTGTAAATACTCCTTTAAAGAGGTATTTTTTTAAGTAATTAGAAATAATTTCTTAAACCTAGGCCTACTGACTTTTTAGACGTTAAGAATAAAAGTGGTTCTCTGTGAGCACACCAAGGCAAACAAATTGTTTAAAGCACACACGAAAAGCAAAAAACACCTGCATTCTCTTTGTGAACGTCTGTACTAGATCAATACACGCTATTGTGAGTAATAGTGCCTGACACGTTAGCATTTAATATTAAGAATTATTTGTTAGTGAAGTGATTTCATTCCAACGTTTCTTCAAACATCGCGCGTTTTACGTAAGAACCTATATATTTTATGCATGTTATAATTTTGGCATAATCTTGATAATTTTTTCGGTAAACAAAAATTATATCATACGAATGAATACCTAACTCAGATAACCTACGCACATTATTATTTTTATTACAATATAATTAATGTTTTAACGTACTGTTCCTATTTCGCAAATCCTTTGAAGCATATAGAAACTATAACTGCGTTACGAAACAGTTTATAGTGTAAAGTCTGACACCTGTTTTGTAGAAGCACTAGCGTTATCTTCGTGAAGTGACCACAGTATGTAATTAGTGTATATTCCCACCAACTGAATGTTCTGCTTGCTCACAAAGTAACCTGATACTATTCTTCTGTATGTTCGAGCTCTGACATACTTATTTCATCTAATTTCTCGTTCCTCACTGCAAAATAATGTTCATTTTATAGCTTCAGAAAAGCACGCAAATAATATCACGGTGATTCAAATATATTTTAGAATATTTCGCAAAACATAAATTCTTCTCAGCATAATTTCAGGGGATCATTTTCATTTCGCTTTCCAGTTTGCGTGATTTAAAATTTTCAATAATTAGGTTAAATAACGTTTGAGATTCTTCCAAATTTGGTAATTTTAGTAATGAAAAAACATATTGTTATATTTTACTATTTTACGTTTTTTTTTTTTTTTCATAATTTTTGCTGTTTTCTCGTATTTCATCTTACAAATAAGTAAGTTAATCTTTTATTGCTTATTGAACTCGGTTAGCTACTTTTGAGGGCATAGTTATACATGTTTTTATATTTCGTTACATTCACCATGAATAACATTTAATAATATTGCACGTCGCCACATAGACTTGAGAGATGTTAGGTAAACCAGTTATATTGAATGGTGGATTTGGAACTAATTCATTTAAATCGATCGAATCTTTCTATTTTTTAAAAAGTTATATTTGTTAACTTGCTATTCTTATAACATTAAGTAAATACACTTACGTATAACGTATTTTCACATGTCATATTTTAAAATAGCAAACAAAAAAATAAATCTTCATTAGCATACAAATGTAGACAAGAAAATAATTTTAATAAGTTCTGATATTTAATTTTATGTCACAATTTACCAGAAAGAATACAAAAAATTACTCCGACCTTTCCAGCACGCCGTTTTAATTTTAAAAATACTTACAACCACACAACTCTTAGGATTCTGTTTTCAAAAATGTCATATTACGAAAACAATAACGTTGAAGTTATTTTTATAGATCACCTTCGACCTTATTCCATTATACTAAATGAAATTATTATATTTTTATTTCATTATTTGGTTTTTACAGATATTATTTTGATAGTTTCGATACATGAAAAGGTTTGTTTATTTACTTGTTTGTACGTTACTTAAGTTGAAAGAGAGAGTGAGAGATAAAATCAATCATTTAATCATAAATTAATTTCTTGATTAGCTTCAACGTAAATGCTCGGTGAAAACAATGGAGAGAGAAGTAAATTACTGTCTTCTAGATGACGTATATTCACAAAGAACTGTTCTAGTGAAAACGATGTGTATTACGATAATTCTCACAGTAATTATATACCTCTGCAAACACCAGACTTCCTTGCATTCCCCTCACCTCTTTCTTCTTCCTTCTTTTGTTTGTAGCGTAATAGTATAGCAGAAAGCGACTGTCAGCCTCACTGCAGTTTCTAAACACTGAAAAGTAAAAGATCTTCTAAACTTTTCCTTCAAGCGGCGTTGTTTATTTACCAACTTATGAATGGTTAAGAACTTATTATCCTTATTTTGGTCACAATTTCTTGTTCACCGCTTTTATCCTCTCTTCACTTCCTAAGGATCAGAATTTCCAAAATTCGTGAAATTACTTTTCACATATTTAATAAAGCATCAATCTTTAAAAAATGGGCATTATAATTTTCGGTATGTTTGTACTGTTATTAAAATAATATCTTTGGTCCCTAATAAAACTTGCACATTGATGCAACTTTAGACACACAACATGCCAAACACGGTGTTCTGAACCATGTGACCCTGGTTCTAACACAGCGATCAGTAACCAGGCTACCCGGCCAAGAATTCCATAATATTAAACATAAGTTGCTGCAAACTGCAAGACAGAACTCCCCACTCCAACAGCGATACGAGTTGCCACAGAGGGCACGATAAAGGAGCGTGTGACTCTACCTACGAGGTCTGTCTGCCCCATATCGTCGCCAGGACCACTTCACTACCAAGATGCACCACGACGTCCAGATCTACGACGTGCCGAACGCCGTGGACGTTTCCTTACATCAGCCTCGGCATTATTAACAAGGTGGGACTGTTATCGTAGTAACTAAATTGAGTGGCTCTTAATTAATCATAAACATATAATTATTTCTCTAACTATTCTTGCCTCCCTCCGTAAAGAACATCGTAAAAGCAATGCAATAGTTTGTATGGATTGCATATTAAAGTCGTACCTGCGAGTCTCACTTATGTAGTCAGTTTATTAAATACTGTACGTTTTACATAATACTATACCATCATTACTAAATAACTAAAAATAAGTATTTTTGCATCATAAACATAACAACGGGATGTTCATATTATCTGGTAGTCGCCAGGTTGCCTATTTCTTTTCATTGGTATCAACATTTTTAGGGATAAGTCAATATTTACGGATGTAAGCACATAAACATATTATGTTTCACTTAATTTCATCTCTCACCTCTTTATATTTGCAATAGTTGTTCAATGCCACCCTGTATGTTGCATTTAACGTGTTTTTACTATCTACCATACTATTATTGTAAAACATTTGGTTTTGAACATTCTACATTTCTGAGAAACAATATTACTATCTACACCACCCAATCTGACGCTTAGTTTCTGCACCAATCCACTGCATGTTTCACTCGTCTGTTATTACACTGTGAAGCCTGGTTTACATTGGTCGAGCGAAGAGGACGAGTGTGCTCGGCCTAGCATATACTCGCCCTGGTACTTGGCTGAGTGTTCACAGTGAATTGTGAATAGTACGCCAGTAGACGTGCGAGCTTTGTACAACGCAGTGACAATGTCCGATTACCGTCATCGGAGTGAAATGAAACGGTGTTTAAAACGAGTGTCAGAAATATTATTAGACAAAGTAAGTGAAATGTTGCAAAATAAGTGAATAAGAAAAAGCGATAGTGGGTTCCAGATTGGATAAAGATGAGAGACGCGTGGGGTATCAACTCTCTTTCTGAGAGAGCTAGCAACGGAGGATGTGAATGAGTACAGATCGTTTTTTTAGAATGACCCCGGAAAACTTTCACACCTTCTTGGACGTAATTACACCGACGATAAAGCATATAGATTATGTATTATCTCCTGAGCGAAGCTGGATGTGACGTTAACCTTCCTTGCAACCGGAAATAGTTACAGATCTCTGCAACACATGTTCCGTTTCAAAGGCAGCTGTTTCCTACTTCACTGTGTAAGTGTGCGATGCCATCTTCGACAGTCTCATAGAATACATGAAGGTGAGTGTTGTACAGGTGTCTGCTATAACTGTTACACACCACTAACAAATTTAAAATTAACTAGCATATCCACATTCATCTTCTATCTGGGGTAATTTCCCTATAAAACATCGTCACCCACTGATTCATTCCCTCTATTTTATTCGCCCGCCCCATCCAATATGATTTAAAACAACTTCAAACAACTGCGGGGCTAGATCATGCACTGTCTGATGTCTGATGACGTATACTCGACTGACCGTTTACACTGGGCGAGCAGCGAAGACGAGCGTGTGACGTCATGTATGTGGATGGTGGTGGGAGAAGGCGAGCGGTCGAGTGGCTGAGTCATCCCCATAACCACTCGACTCGTCCTTCAACTGGGCCGAATTGTCACATAATAACTCCACCTCATACTCGCTCAACCGCTTCATTGACCGCTTACATGAGTCTTGTCGAAATGCGAGTTGCTACTCGACCACTCGACTCGCCCCTCTACTCGACCAAGGTAAACCAGACGTTACTAACGGCACCCTAGCTTCAAGAATATTATATATCGGTAGCCCTGTGTGAATATGACATGTGTCTTCAATTTTTGACAATTTGTTTCGTGTTCAAATGCTTTCACTGAAATAAAATTTTAAACTGTATTTGCAACAAATGTTGTTAGAATATTGTGGCCATGTGCCATAGCAGTACTATGGCGTCCCCGAAAACCAATTGCGAAACAATAAATATATTGGAAGAAAAAACAAATCTGTTTCGCTATAGTCTACACATATCTATGTGTGGTAGGGTTCTCTGACTGACAGAGACTAATTAACTAACCAAGCCATAGACACAGCCCAAACCGCTGGACATAGAAACTGTGAGGGTGGGTTTCTCCTCAAGAGACAAGCGAGCACTAAGAAATTATTTTAAACATTTCGTCCACAAAAGTAGTAAAATGCAGTGACGTGTTTTACATGACTCGTTAGTCTATGGCTTGGACCAGGCAGGGCTACCATCATAATTTTAAATTTAAGCACACGCTCACAAATAATTCACACTTAGCAATAACAGAATTGATCGAAGTTTTAAAATTGATTCAGATAAATCATCGACATTAAGTGATATTGTCTAGCTACAGATCTACGTACTTTTTCACTTCAGTAAAGATAGTTATGTAAATACAATTAACGTTTTCTTTTTTCATTTAATTAGAAATGGTCCTAAGTTGAGAAATATGTTTTCATATGACTCGTTGGTATATTTTTGACCTCATGTGTTATCGTCGTGTTTTTCACTTCTAGTGGATTCTTGCACAATTATCCAAATCTGATCGTAATATTTTTGAAATGCAATTCCTTAATGGTGCAAAAAGACGTTAAATTTTTATTCGCTTAGCCCATGATAATTATCTCCCCAGTTAAGTTATCGAGTTGCTTGCTTCAGACTGATTCTGACGTAAACAACTTTGGAAATGGTAATTTGTAAAGTTATTAGATCAACTTAATCAATTATATCGAGAAAAACTCTTTTGTTAAACATTCATGACATATGATCCGAAAACCAAATACGATCATTGATTAACATTTTTATAGATGATGAGTTAGAAATTATATCAGTTTACTTTTGTACAAATTCTATGTGCCTAGAAATTTCATTATGTATTTGATTTATTTTAATGAACGCTCTTGACGTTACGTGTCATAGTTTTCAATGGCTTAGGATGTTTAATTTGTGAATTGTATGTGAGGCTGTGCCATGTTCGTATTCCAACAAGACGGAAGAAATTAGTGACTCAAGAATAAATATGTTTGAAGAGGTATAAATGGTAACTTTAACCCTCCAAAACGACTTAGTTTGCGCCAATGTTCAAAATCAGCCTTTGTTTAGGGGTGTTTATAATTACATATATGTACAGGTTGCGGAAAAATTACGCGTCTTTAATGTAGGGGTGTCTTGGGGGTACTAAAAGAAGTATTTTGAGGATAGGAACCATGGGTCTCCGACTTACCGTTAAGTTGTTATACGCGTCCGAAGTTACACGTCACGGATTGCCTACTTCAATGCGTGCCTTTGTTTACATCTGAGCCAGCGCTGTGAGCCGTCAACACCTGTACCAATGTACGTAGAAAAATCAAAAGAGCACATAAATAAAAAAGAAAATATTTTACCCGTAATGGTGTTTCTAATACAAAAAGGCAAAAGTTTACAATAAATGTTCAAAGTTTCTTCCACCGACATCCCGGCTATGTTCACATCGACGTAAAATTCATTAGCGAACACGTTCGAACACACCGGCCATGTCTCTAATTTGGTGTACTTCTTCCACGATTCGCGCTACTAAATCTTCCTCGCCTTCAACATGGGTCGCGTAAACAATGCCTTTGATAAATACACTCAAGAAAATATCAAGGGACGTTAAGTCATGGGAATGTGGGGGCCACCTCACCGATCCACCCTTGCCGATCCTCCTGTCGCCAAATTCTTCTGTAAGTTGAGCACGCACTGTCAGTGTAAAATGAGCAGGATAACCATCGTGCTGAAACCACATTTCACGACGCACATTTAACGGCACTTCTTACAAAAGTTCTGGTAGCACATCTTGCAGAAAAATTAAGTAGTTCGCACCGTTAAGCCTTGGTGGGAGAATGTAAGGTCCAATTAATTGTTCGTGCACTATTCCCGCCCGCAAGTTGACAGTACAACGATCCTGGCGTTTACGGGTGCGTGAACCATGAGGAATTTCGTAGTCCCACATATTATTCTTGTTATTATTGTCATTAAAATCTCCCTCTCGAGTGAATGACACCTCATCCGTAAACAAGACCAGAGATGGAAATCTTGGATTTTGGGCTCTCCGTCCTAAAAACAAGTTAGAAAATACTCCGAAGAGAGTAGGCATTTGCACGCAATGCTTGTACTTTTTGAAAACAGTGAGGATACAGATTGTTTCCGTGTAAAACATTCCAAACTAGGCGTCGATCAACTCCAATTTCATGAGCAACTTTCCTTGTGCTGGTCTTCGGCGTTTCTTCAAATTCATGAAGTACTTGTTCGTCAAATTCGGGAGTATGAACTTGTCTGGGTACTTCGACGTCGTGTCGTGTCCCGACAAATGATCCGGTGTCTCGAAAATGCTGGTCATTATTTGTGAACATTTGTCAGCTCGGAAGAGTTCTGTTTGGTAATTGTTGTTGATACATCCTATGCGCCTCCGCTGCGTTGCCGCGAGCTGCAACATACGCTTGCTGCATGTCCGCCAGCTCAGCCAATGTGCACCCGTTCCTATCCATGGTAGCACTCGGGTCGGTTTTCGTTAAGATGCACAAACACACGAAAAACAAGCACTCGAAACAACGAATCAACGTTGCGCGAAGACAAAAACCAAATGAACCACATTAAACTGTCCACTAACTCACACACCGTTCATTTAATCACATAACCGTCCACTTCAAAACGTTGGCTAACTGTAAGTTAACTGTCACGCCCGGTGCTGCTAACAAATGCAAACAGACTGCGAAAGTGTTAGAGAAAAATTGTGACTCGACCTAATCCAAACCCACACCAGCTGATCTACCTGCTTAGACTTCTTATGGAAGAAGGAAGAGTGAGAGGAGCGTGGTCAGTGGCCAGCACAGCGCGGGAACATGGGCGCAGCGCTCCACGAAAGCACAGGTGTTGACGGCTCACAGCGCTGACTCAGATGTAAACATAGGCGCGCCTTGAAGTAGGCAATCCATGACGCTTAACTTCCGACGCGTGTTACAACTTAACGGTAAGTCGGAGACCCATGGTTCCTATCTTCAAAATACTTCTTTTAGTACACCCAAGCCACCCCTACATTTAAGACGTGTTATATTTCCGCATCCCGTACACACACACACACATATGTATGTGTGTATGTGTGCGTGTGTACACACATCATGTTCAAAAACGACCGTGTAATAAGCACATCACGCAAATAGTAGGTCAAATTGCAGACGAAAATATTAGTGGCAAAATGTGGGAAGTGTTTACACGACGCTCACAATGTGGCAACACTACAGGTAGAAATTCTGTTCTTGGCACTCCACGTCCAGGTGTCATTTTATGCATGTTAGGTCAAGTAAACATTTAATTAGGTTTTGACTTTTCGGGATACGAACCTGTGCCCATAATATGATGGTGAGAACAGTAGTATTAAGATATCCAAGTAGCGCAAAAGTGGACTTAACTCCGTGCTGTGATATCACGTTGTGTGTGTTAAATGTCATTGTTCAACATTTTATACTAATATTTTAGTCTCCGTTTTAATTCAAAATTCACTCATGAGATGCTTATCATACGGTCGTTTTGGACACTCTGCATACACAACCAGACACACAAATACATACAAACATATATGTATATATGTGTGTTTATTTACATGCATATATATATTTACAAATATTTGTATATGTACATGTATATGTATGCATATACATTTGTAAATACACATTTATAATTATACACATACATATGTTTGTATATATACATTAATATGTATACATATATATTGGTTTACACACATTAATGTATACATAAAGATAAATTTATGTATACATATATTTGTATATATATTTACATATTTTCGTACATCTGCATATATACCTATATATTATATATTTGCATATATATTGGGGTCACAGACACTATGGTTGTACTAGAGATAAATCAGTTTTCATATAAGTATACAACTTATATAATCCTATTACAGTTTCAAATGTAAGAGAGTACAACACGTGAGGATATTCACACTGCCACTGTAGCAAGTCACGTCCGTCTCAGTAGTTGTTTTCAACGACAGTACTGGCTCATGACGCCCTGAACAATCCCCTTGAAATAATTCCATGAAGGTAATAGTTGAGAAATAAAGTTTCACTTTAATAATTTGCGGGCATCAAACTTTTCTATCCGTTCCCTAGAACTTTACTCAAGCCAATATCAAGGAAATATTCACTCTACATATTTGCTTCCCAAATTCTATCATAGTAAACAGGATACAAATATATCAAAAATTCTTTACTCAAATAACTAAGATTCCGTGTGTTTAGTTCAGGTTATTGAAAAATTATACCGATGATTATATCCGCAAAAGCCAATTGCCCATAAAAAATATGGTACAAATTTTACACAATGTAAGTTAGTTTGGTGTAATAGTATGTTTGTCAGGCGCCGAGAAAATATAATTGTTTCAAAGAATAAACTTCCTTACCGGTAGTAGTCACAAACAAGAAGTTACCAGTATAACCGATATCCCTGTTTTTCTCAAAGTTGTTGGAAATTAAACCTTAACATTTAGACCGTTTGCTTACCTCTAGGAATATTAAAATAAAACAATAATATAAATTATTTTATGTTATCTTATAACATAATTTTCATATCCAATTAAAAGCCTTGGATAAAATACTTTATAAATATTAAATGCGCATTCCATTTATTATGTAGTTCTTGACAAATATGTATTATAATTTTGGTTGTATATCTTCAAAATTCGATATTGAGAGGTTTATGTTACGAAATCTAGTACGACCCAACAAGTTCAAAGAATGTTACCTTAGTCAGTACTAAATTTGTACATAGTAAAGAAACTTTGGAAAATAGAACTCAGATTTTTATTTCATTAAAAATCAAACGAAAACAAACTTATTAATACTAAATATGTCTTAAACAAACTACAAGAAACTTAGTTGTTTTATTTGGTGCTATACGTTCATGTGGAGTTGGTTTAAATTCTGTTTTATCGAGTCTTAGAAATCTCATGTAATTAACTTTTGTTTCTACTACCATAAATGTATAACTGTTAACACAGTATGAATAAAATATACAATTCGTGCCACTTTACTTCCAAGTATATTTGTACCGAGTTGAAAGAAAGTCTTAAAATTGATTGTTCAGATATGTCGAGAAATATGAAAGAAGTTTCATAACATGAAAAATGCATAAAACACATAAAGGCACATAAACTGAGTACGTATAAGAGCTGAGTTTCACGAATTTCTGAAAAATGGTTATTTTCATATCTCCTGTATTCATAACATAGTCGTCAAATGTTGATATGTAAGAAGAGGAACAGAGCATAAACAAAAACGTAGAAGGCTTTTAACCATATAAAGAACTAATAAATGTGTTTAGAGATACAAATCGTTCTTAAAAATTGTTCCTTGTATAACTTGTGAGATCTAATTATGTTCACGACGACACCGTTTTTAAAATTAGAATTCGGAATGAACAAAAAAATGCAAGTCAACTTAATAATAAATAAGTAAACAAAATGTTATTAAATGTGTTAAAAATATTTCCTTAGCTAAGTCATTATATATCTATACACACATACTGAGAAAGACCGCCAACTACGGCAGGATATTCGCTACTACGAAAAATTTAGAAAACACGTAGGATGCCTAGTACCGAAATTGAATATTAAGGCAGCATTAAGCTCTTGAAAATGGAAATTTGGAACAGTGTTTTCTGAGAATCTCCATGGTTATTTCAGACAAAATTCCGAACCCAGAACACAATTTTATGTTATCGATTTATGTTATCCCACAGCAAATACTCGTTCTAACCTCCCGTCATTATGGAAATAACAGGAGTGGCCACCCTTGCATTGCATAGAAATTTCGTTGCGTCTGGAAAAATAACATCTAAAGAAGTTTTATGAGTATTGAGACGTACGTAACAAGAAAAGCCCTCTTATCATAACACGCTTAGGTGAAACAGAAAGTGACTCGCCTTATAGGTAGGCAACCCACAACACGTGGAATACATACCTATGGTTGTTTCAATTACAGTGGACGCTATCGGTATTACATCACATAGTAGTTTAGGAAAGAGTTGGCTAAATTGTTTCTTTCGTATTGCGAACGCTCGTTATTTCATCGAGCAATTGTAAAATTGTCGTAATTCTGGGAGGAAAACACGGACAAAATGCACTTACGTACGCTTTACGGAAAATTACAACACATCAAACATATCATTTGTGAGGAATATGCATAATGGATGGCATTACGTTACCCTATCTGGTATGTACTCAAAGTACAACAGTCAATGTCTCGTTACGTTTGCTAGAAGGCAACAATTATCAATAACAAGCTGGTACACGCTAGTGAGTACACTTATGCCGTAAACCTGCTGGGTGGTGTGCCAATTTGACTGCTACAACACACACTTGTTTGGCTCATGCACAAGCGGTACGAAACAGTATTACTTAATACCATTGCTAACACCATTACGTCAGTCTGCAGTGTTTAGTGCGTTGTTGTTGAAACATGAATCTTTATACGAAGGCGGAACTAACTGGCACGTAGTAAGGACTATGGAAAGGTGAGATTTCGAGCGAACGACTTAATTACCCAATCGTCTATAAGATGTGAACTACTCGTCAGAATTCGGTGGAGATTCATGTTGAGTAGACATTCTTTTAGCGGACGTTTATTTATATAGCAATGAGTGGTAGTGTGCTTTGCTTTCGAGTAAAAAGTTTAAAAACGTATTTAGAAAATTACGAGATTGAAACCACAACCACCATAAAAATGGAAAACAAAATTTTTGTTAATTTTTAGTACAACAATATCCGGGCTAATATTTAAAAATTATTCGCGTTTGGATTTTACAATTATTTTAATCTCCGAAGACCACTGCATGTGAAGTTTACGAATGTTAAAAGTTATTTAAAATTAAATCGCCAATAGATTTGAAATTTGGTTGTTATATCATCGAACTAAGAATTTAAAATTTGCAGTTTTCCATTTTCATGGATATTGTGATTCCAATCCCTTATTTTTGATTGTTTGCTCGAAAGCAAAGCGTACTACCACCCAGTGTTATGTAAATAAACGTCCGATAATATAATATCTACTCGGCGAAATATTTCCATCGAATTGTGATGAGTAGTTCAGATTTTATCGACAATTGAATATTCCAGTCACTGGCACGACATACCTCTTAAGTGTGCGGTGCAGCACACGGATGTGGCAGATAAGTACACATCATAAACGCAAATAAGTTTCCCTCGAGGCAGGTACCTCACCACTCTACCTTCGCTTCCCATTGGCCAGCGCATATGAGATACGGGAACAGTCGTGGAACGGAAACATGATTCAGGGCGCGAACGTCAAGGACGTATAACACAGTTTGGAGGAGATCCTTGCTGTCATCGGAGAGACGGCATACACTAGTTCTTGAGCCGTTGTCAATGTAATAAATGCCAGTAAAAGAACTGTGATACGTGTTCTTCGCGAGCAACAACTGCGCCCGTATCACCTGCATGCTGTACACTTTGTGATACCTACAACACCGCAACAAACAGCCGAGTCTCTCTAGCTCCATACTGTGGACGTTAGACGTGATGGTGTTTTACGACTTAATGCTGCTATTTGCCCTCGGCTCCTTGAGTACACGCCCCACAGCTCCTTGAGGAAGTTCCACTTGACGTGTGAATGCGCTTGTGGTCAGCACAATGGCGCCTCAGCACATTTTGCCAGGAACGAATATTGTTTGCCATGTATCGCACAGTTTCCGATTAGGAAATAAAAACCTCACAAGTTATGCACTTCTATCTTTTTAAATTTACGAATGTGGTCTCGACGTAATTCTGCATTATTCGTAATATTAATTTGGTTTGTATAATGAATACACACACTGAGAAAAAAATTTTGTTGATGGAAACAAAATTTGTTTGAATCAACCAAATCATTTGTTTACAGAGGGGCAACGAAATATTTGTTTGCTTGTACCAAATTATTTTGTTCCCTCGATTTGTTTGAGGCAAATAGCAGAATTTTGTTAGCAGTACCAAATATTTAGTTGGTCACAAAAATATTTCGTTGGACATATTAAATGCGCATACAATATTTTAAGAACTAAAAAGATTATATTTTATAAACTTGGAAAATTTCTAAAATTTTAAAAACTAAAAAAAAAAAAAAAAATATTGTGCCCGTGCCGGGATTTGATCCATTATCCCATCACTTATCACCTGCAACGCATGACCTAACCAACTGAGCTACGAGTACTTCCATGGGAGGAAGAGTGTTATTTGTATAGGAATAGTTACGTCGTGCACCGCAGGGCCGCAGCACAAACAATGAGTCGTGGAGCTGCAGTGTTTTTCAAGTTTATAGCATTTTCTTTTGTGATCAATCGAATTAACCACTTTCAAATTGTTATTATTGGTATATTGTATATATTGGACAATTCTATTGTGCAAGGTTGGCACTCATTGTCTGTGATGTGTTGTGTAGGTATTTGTTTCTTACATTACTTGTTCTTCGTGTCTGAAAATGCTCGTGCTGAGAGTCAGTGTCTGTTGTGTGTTACTACAAGGAATGTTGCGTGTCATGTACAACTCCAAGGATGCGAATACATA
>PNEQ01127000.1:0-24023 GCA_003012365.1 Medauroidea extradentata | reverse complement strand
CATTAATTTGCTGCACTTTCTTGCTGAGGAAAGGTTTATCGTGCCGCTGGAAGGTTTCACAGATAGACACACTGGTGTGACTGGTGGCCTTGGCAATGTCACTGATGTCGTCTACAACTGAATAGTTTACATCTCTGTCAAGGCTGTTACCCATGCCCCCAATAACTACAACATGATCTGACTTTAAGAATCCCTCTGTCAATTTACTCACATCTTCTGTGACACTGCCTAGACCAGCATTTGGTTTACAAAATGCTACAACATCATAGTCCTCACCCAGTTTTTTCCTCATGCGCTCCCCAAGGCCTCTAGCATGGCTGCTTCCCAGAAACAGCAAAAACAAAGTAACACATATAGCATTATTTATGTATTTATGACAACAAGCAAACCCAATAATACAAAATGGTTATGTTTACCAATTTTTTTTTTTTTCATCTTGCAATTTGGTCTCAGCCCTGTGGCAAGGATTTGCTTAACCTACCTCTTCTCAATTTTCCGACCCCATCAACCTTTTCCTAAAATTCCACCTCGACCACATCCCTTGCCAACTCATTCCAATCCTTCACCGTTCTTACCATCGTAGTGTTTTTTCCTCTCTTTGTCCTCTTCCCCACCCTCTGTATCTTTCACTCATGATCACCCCTTCCCCTGAATATACCTCTCTGTATCTTGTCACCCAGTTGTGTGCCCACCCCCCTCACCACCTTAAACATCCTTACCAGCAGCTCCACTCTCCTCCTCTCCTGCAGTGTGCCCCACCCCCGTCCTCTCACCATTACTGATGGTCTGAAATCCTCCTCTCTCTCCCCTGTATCCTCCACTTATTTGTGACCCACCTAACAGCCCTTCTCTGCATCTTCTCAATCTCTACCACTTCCCTTCCCACGTACGGGTCCCAGACTGTCACCGCATACTCCAAAATGGGCCTCACCATTGTTTTGTATCCCTTTTCTTTCACTTTCTTGTCTGTGCCCCTTAACACCCTTCCCAGCAGGGCCAACCACTCTTCTGCCTTTACTTGTAACACACTTCACTTGCTCGCCCCATCTTAAGTCATCCTGAAGAATAACTCCCAAATATTTATATCTGTTCGCCTCTCCAATCCCCTGTCTTCCCCATCTATATGTCTCTCTGACTACCTCTCTTTTCTGTGTAAATCTAAAAATGTTTGTTTTATTTACGTTAATTTTCATTTCATTTTCCTTTGTCCACTGTTCCAATTTGTTTGTGTGCTCCTGCAGACCCCTACCCTCTCCTATCATCTTGTACAATACACAGTCGTCTGCAAAAAGACGAACCCTACAATTCATGTTTATCCCCAAATCCCCCATTATAATTAAAAAGAGGAGGGGTCCTAGAACACTACCCTGTGGAACCCCTGATGTTACCCTTCCTTCCTCCGAGAGTGTGTGTCCCACTCTCACTCTCTGGGTTCTTCCTCTCAGATACTCTCCCACCCAGTTTACCACCATCTTATCCTCCAACAATTCATTTAGTTTTATCATTAATTTTACATGTGGCACCTTGTCAAACGCCTTTCCAAAATCCACAAAACACGCATCTACCTGTTTCCTCCCATCCATAGCCTCCCCTATATCTTCCATCAATCCTGCCAACTGCATCTCACATAAGAACCCCTTTCTGAATCCATGTTGTCTATCGTCCATACTCCCGTTCTCCTCCATTACCCTCACAATATATTCACTCACCAGTCTCTCCATAACTTTTCCAACATTAGATGTTAGGCTCACTGGTCTGTAACTGGCTGGGTTCATCTTCTCTCCTCCCCCCTTGTAATGGGAACCACTATTGCAGTCTTCCATTCTGCTGGCAACTTACCAAGTTCTAGTGATTTGCTAAAAAGTACCTGTAGGTATCTGCACACCTCACCTTCCCCCATATTTAACATAACATTTCCAATACCATCTGGTCCCTCTGCTTTTCTATCATTGAGTCGCCCCAGTACCTTTCTCAGTGCCCCCATCTCTATCATTGTAAAAACTAATAGTTTCCCTACTTTCCCACCTACCTTCTTTGCTTGTCTCAAACACAGTTAGGTACTGCTCCTGCAACACCTCTGCTTTCTCCTCATCAGTTACGGATTCTGGTCCCCCTTCCCTTCTTAGTGTTGGTATTTTCTGTTCACTTCCTCTTACCTTTCGTACATACTTAAATAGCTTATCCCAACTGCAGAGCTAGGAGGATACGACAACAAGGCTGTAGAAATTATGTTGTCTGTACATTTACATGCTACCGGAGAATATGGATGTTCCTTAGGGGTGGGTAGTCTGTACATTTGGTCACGCCAAAGCCATGTTTGGCAGGCTTCGCAGGCGTGAGAACCACACACTCCTCACGCCTACCGCCTATTCACATTGCACATTATAGAATAGCACCCCAGGTCTCTTTGTAGTATTTGTAGAATCCCTCAATATAAATATTGGTAACCTACATCCCATTTCTTCAGGACATAAGCTACACCTCAACGACTCCATCTCACATATACAACATGCTGGACCTTCACAGTTATCTTCCGTACAGGTAATGCAGCAAACAAATTGATGACGTGAGAAGTACCTAAACAACTCAACCTTAACGCTTTGCTCTTCAGTTTAGCAGCCGTTTCGAAAAAAAAATGTTTAATGTAAAATAATACATATACCATAAATTCATTCTGGCAGTTTTAACACTTACTTTTGATTGTTTGTTTGTGAATTTTTCTGTTGCAATGCACCAAACAAACTTTTAGATTTTAGTCCTTGAAGTAGCACGTGTTTTGTTATCAAAATAAGCCAAAATGTAGCAAAATAATTTTTTCTTAGTAAATGGTACATTCTTTTAAAAAACGCTCTGACAAAAATTGTGTATCATATAATGCTCTTGGTCTGAAATTTTTTCAAAGCATTTGGTTAAAATGTATTCTAGTTATTTGCAACTGTTTGAAATAAATGAAAGATCATGGCCTTATGGTGTCAATTCCAATCAGCCTCGTGCAGTGGCAAGGTCTAGTTTACGGTATCCCCTCGACTACTCTATTGACAATGTGCAGGAAGAATTGGAAAGCGGCCAGTTTAAAGTTCTTACAATTGAGAGACTGGTGAAACTTGTTACCAAAGATGGTATATCCATGCGAGTCCCCATTAAACTAGTCAGCTTTACATTTACAGGTCAAACTCTTCCACCTAGTATTGTCATTTACAAAGAAATCTTTCAAGTTAAACCTGGGCAGAGTGCAGTCATTGTTAAAGTGTCACAAATGCTTGGTTTCAGTCAGTTCATAAGTTCTGTCAGGCTAAATACATACAATGCCCTGCTTGTGCTGGCCCCCTCCTGTTAACAGAGTGTTTGCACAAAGGAAATCCTAATTGTGTCAACTGCGCAGGAAAACACTTGGCAACAGACAAGGCTAAATGTCCTGTCTGGGAAACTGGAAGGGAAATGTGACGTGTCCAAAATTATGTTCAACAAGTCCAATAACCATTCCTGAATGCGGAAACTGGGACTACGGGTCCCGTCAACGACGTTCAAAATTTCCCCTACCTTCCTACTATTTCAACAACATTTCCTCCCCCAGTGGTTTCACAACCAGTGTGCTTTGTGTCGTACATACAAGCTGTGGAAATTACTGTCGATCATTGACCTTCGACTTCCACTCCAGTAGGTCAGGTCTGCCAGGCGGTTAAATTGACTGGTACTAGGCCATCTCGCCGGCCTCCTCACTGAACAACAATAGTACCTTTGACATCAGAAAATATTATGCACTGTTTAAGCCAGATGTGCTTGAGGATCAGGATTGATCCTTCCACGACAGAACTTGTCCACTACAACCCCTCCACGAGATGACACAGCTCGGTCTGACTGTGTAGATAAGGAAAAACTCACGTCTCTCATTGACACCATTGAACATGTGATCCAATTAGCATGAAAAGATACAGCTTGTAATTTTGATAAAGAAAGTATGATGCATGCCTTTGTACAGCTAGTCACGTGATAACTGCAGATGACCCATAGATGTGATCTACAGGTGTGTATGATACACCTAGGTACTTCTGCGACTTTACCACCTTGTTGATCAACATACTGTGAACTTGACGTACTATCTCCATATAACAGTTGTGGTCTTACAGCGTAATTTACGTATTATCTAATGGTATGCTTAATCCTTAACTGGCTAATAAGTTTGTGCTCCAAGTACTCACCCTACTGACGATATTCTACTTAGTAAAATATGTATGCGTCTTCCTACAACGGTCCATGAATTGTAAGACATTGAGTTTTGTGATCGCATCGAACATTTGAATTTCCTGCCATGCCAACTTTAGTAGCTGCTGGCAAACCTGTGGATTGGGAGAGTTGGCGATCCTGTGCAAGGGCGGGAGTCAGTCGTCGTTGGATCAACAACATGGTGGTGAGTCGTGCTGTTGGCTAGCTGCCAATCGTTTAAAATGTTGTGCATCGTTAATTGTTTTTGATACAGTTCATAATTCTCGCTTGTGTAACAACAAAGCTTGCTGAGTAGATCTGACCAGTATCACTAGAGCTCTTGATGAATCAAAAGGAGTAAAGAGGTCACTACATCTTTGGGTTGAACAACTGTTATGTCCAAACCTAATGCACCAGGCAATAATTTGTTGCACCAATCTTGAATATCTCTTCAGTAGGCTACTAAAAGCAGAGTCTTCAGCAGACACATGGAGCACAACAGTCTTCCGTTCTTCTGATGTCCTGTCTTTAGCAGGGAAAAGTTAAGGCCATCTGTTAGCAAACTCTTGTAACCATAATGGCCTTGACCACAACAGAGGCTGTTTTCAGTCAGTTTTAGAGGAACCAGACCTCTGGAGGCACAGTCGACTGGTTTTTGAGCAGACGGCACATGATTCTATAAGCCAACAGGGATGAGAGACTGAATTTAGGTCATGCGATTAGCAATGAACGTTTTCCAACAAAGAGGAGAGGCAGAAATCCACTGAAGAGTAACAGTTGAATCTGTCCAGGCATAGACTTTCTAGATGGATAAACAGTCAGCAAATTATTGTATCTTATGGAACACTTTGGACAACAGGAGTGTTGCACATAATTCAAGGCATGGTTAAGATACTTTCTTTGAAGGAGTGGCTTTGGATTTGTCAAGGTGAAGGTGAACTATGATATGACCATCTGGAGGAACAACATGCAGGTATACCACAGAAGCCATGCAGTTGGGGAGAGAATTCCTCTCCACATCCAGGAACATATCGAGGGATTGTCAAGGTGGCAAAAGCCATAAGTCCAGCTGGAAACTGATCCCATGTCTGCACCACTTCAGGAGGAGGTGTTTCATCCTAATCCATATTCACCACTCACAAATGTTGTATCAAAAACTTTGCAAAGAACACAATTGGAGAGAGCTACTCGAGAGTGTCCAACAGAGTACTTTGTTTGGTAGGGGTGGAAGAGAGTGACTAGGCAAAGTGTCTGAATTAGCATGCCATTGAAGTCCCAATATTTTCACAGTTTTGCAACTCCTCATCGTTTTCCAAGGTCAAGGGTGCACTCGTCTGAACCATTTAGGATGGAAGTCATGCAAGCAAGGCAGGTTCATTGCTAGCAAATTTTTTTCAGATGAAAGCCACCTGCTTCAGTTAAGTCAATTTATTCCTTTTGCAGATCCAGTTCTTCTTCTGTACTAGCTGCCCCCGAAACATCAAAATATGTGTACAACATATGTACAAAAGCTGCCTTTTGAAAGTGGTCACATGCCTCCACTTCCAATTACTGCAACACTCCAATAGCGAGGAGTGGAGCAGAAGATACTCCATAAGTGAGTGTATTCAATCGAAAGTCGCAGATAGGGGGGTGGAGGAATGGTCTCCAAAGCACATGCTGGTAATCACAATCATTTTCATCAACAAGTATTTGTCTGTACATTTGTTGGATATCTGCAGTAAACGCTCCAGAATGATATCTAAAGCGAAGCAAAATGTAATATAAAGTACCTTTTTGTAGTTTCAGTCCAGTGAATAACCTATAAGTCAACGAAAGTCCACTGATGTCAGCGACTGAGGCATTGAAGACTACTCTTAGCTTGGTAGTTGTACTGTCAGGTTTGTGCACAGTTAAGATACTGTGCTTAGTTGAAACTTGGACCAAATATGTGGCCTTGTTTTATGTAATTGTCCATAAATGCTGCATATTCTGCTTGCAGGGAAGGAACTCTGTCATTCTACGTTCCAGACTATGTAATTTATGAAGTGCCTGTTCACTGGATTTGCTGAAGGCTGGTTTGTAGTCTTTAAGGGCGGGGTCTACCGCAATTTTCATTATCATTATTTTATTTTGTATTTGTGCCAGATAATTTTTTTTCTTGTTTTAGACACAAAATGTGACTAAATTTGCCTCTTATGAAAATTTTGTATTTCTTATAGTTTTGTCGTAATGGCTTGTTAAAGTCATATTTTGTATGTTTCCGTTTTAACGACTACACTAAAACCAACTGATACACCAAACTCAAAAAATTAACAGTGGATAAAGACATTGCAGGCTACAATGACATGCTCATAATATTAAAGAATGAAAATTATTTGTATTTTTAAAAAAATTATTGAACTTTTTAAATTTTTGTTTTCAGTTTCAGCATTTTCTAAAAATCCAAATAATTTTTATTCTTTAATTTTATGAGTGTGTCATTGTAGCCTGCAATGTCTTTATCCACTGTGATTTTTTTCTATCAGTTGGCTTTAGTGTAGTCGTTAAAACGGAAACATGCAAAATATGACTTTAGCAAGCCATTACGCGAAAACTATGAGAGATAAAAAATTTTCATAATAGCCAAATTTAGTCACATTTTGTGTCTAAAATAATAAGAAAAAAATATCTGGTAAAAAAAAGTTTAAAAATGGTGATGAAAATTGCGGTAGACCGCGCCCTTAAAGGGCAAGCTCACACTGTAATGACCATTTTGCACCTTACAACATGAACTCTCAAAGATTTCTTCACGTCTACGATCATCAGGATTTGGAGGAAGAGGCACTGATAGTTCTTTAATTCCCCAGAACTAGCGAACAACCTGGTCAACATGGGCCATGCATGTAAACAAAGAGATACTGTTTGTGTAGACTGGAGCAGGAACGTAATCCATGATTACCCAACTAAAGACTGAAAATAGCAGCAGGTAGGTCTTCTCCTTGTTGGATAGTCTCTCCGCAAAGTACATAAGGCAACTGCTAGCATTGAGAAGAATTGTGGGCAACGGTGCGGTAATTTAAGCAGAACAAATGCTTTCTGCACCTACTGGAGTCATTATGCACTCTACGACATCTTAGATATGTTTGAGAAAGCCTGTATACTAGTTTCGAGGTTTTACGTCAAGGTAATTCAAGATGTCTAACACACTCATCGATGATGAAGCTGGACTGACTAGCGGAATCAAAAGAGCTCTGACAGTCGGAGACTCTCCCTCAACAAGTGGAATGTTGATCAGGACTGTTGACAGCAGCACTGTAGAAGTAATACGAGCAAGATCTCTAGTAGGAGACAACATTGAGTGAGAAACTTGTGGCAGTCATGATATAGGCAAAACATTATCACTCTCGGAAGGCAATGGAGAAGATGGTAACGTCCAGGGAAGTGAATTCAAGTATGATGCCTGGCACCACATGCACGGCAGCTCACTTTGGAAGGACAAGTTTTACAGTGATGGGAGACAATTTAAACACCGATTTTGTGACTTGACCACCTGATATAGTTCTTTAGGTGCAAGGCTAGAAATTCAGAGCGCTGGTACAGCATGTGTTGTTCGCTATCACAGAGACAATTTTGTGCAGAAGAACTTGCGATGAATGTTTTTGACAATTGTGGACGTGCATATGACTGATTTGCGATCACCGGAAAATTGAGGTGGTTTTGGTTTTGATAACGAAAATAAAAGTGTACTATGATGAGAAGGTAACAGACTCAGTCAGTCAAGGTAGGTAAAGCATTGCTGGTCAATGTCATTTCCCACTGTGTTTGAAGAAAAGTGTCTAATTTGACATAGACGTAGTAAGAAGATTAAATCCCAGTGCTTCACAGATATCTCCAGGGCTTCAAGTGCAGCTACATTTTCTGTGATGATGGTATGGTTATCAACTTTCTCAATGATGTAGGAGAGTCACTGGAAGCTGAGGGAGCATAAAGTAATGTATCCACATAAAGTAAAACAATTAATCTTTTACTCTCAAATCCAGACATCAGAATTTTCCAGGCAATCTCAAAATTTACATCTGTTATTGGCAGAGACTGTATCATACTGAACAATTCTCCTTTAAGGGAGGACTTTAACTTTTCAACAGCTGTCATGTTGGGATGGTTAGTGATAAGTGTGTAGAACAAGTTTGAGAAATTTACGCACTGTTTGGGGTCTCTAGAAAAAGTTGGAAGCTCAATTTTTGGGAGTTGAACACGGACCTTAGAGTTAGGAGAGGTAACATAAGCAGTGTATTGTGGTTTTTCATTGCAATGAATTTAAAAGTGGCATGGTGTGACAGTATCTTTGGTCAAACTCCTCTAGGCATGCTGCGTGAGCATCTGCATCAAAGTCAGTTGCGCCATCACCAGCAACCCCGACAGTGATGTAATCAGCTTCATTGTTGAGCATGTTCGTATACTCGAGCAATTGGAATTCTGACAAGTACAGACATAATTAAGCTGCCTTAAGAGGGCATGGTACATACTTCAACGTTAAAAGCATTAATCAATAACTGTAGGTTTCTTGAAGCCAATTATGAAAACTAAACAATAGCAATCCTAGACAATAGTTTTAGCCAACGTTTTAAAGAAAACTGTTTCCAGTGTTACGAACTTCTGAGGCACAGTCTCTGATGCCGGAACCTCATGTATTTAACTGCGGCACAAGAGGTCACGGGTAATGAATGAGTAATTTTGGATAAGTATTTACTCCTTAAGTAGGCAAATACTATTATCTAGGATTGCCAATGAGTATTTTATCCATTTTGGCTTCGAAAAAAGCGTACAAATCAATTGATCTTTTAGCGTTTATTTATCTACCACGCACTCTTAAGACCTACCATTATTTATGACAACACTAATGAGACAAGGGAAGTCAAGAACGTCACTTAAACCTTAATGCAATGACTCTTCCCATCAAAATAAACAACAACACTACCGAACCATAACATCACAATTTCCACCCATATTATAAAGGAAGTGAACCTTGTATAGGCGTATAATTTTAAGCTTAAGCCGGAGTTACAATTATCCGTCTCGCCCGTCAGTCGACCGTCCGTCAGTCACGTGACCTTCAGCCAATCAGAAGCTTCCAATATTTCTATCTGTCCGTCCGCCAAAAGCTTGACAAGCTTTAACGTAATTTGACGGGCGACGGATGAAATAACAGCCTTCTAAAGATGGATGCGATCGTTTCAACGGCTGCATTTTTAAAGAAGGCTGTGAGGTTCGTTTTATTTTACAATTTTTCTTGCTTATTGCTGCACATTCATGACTTTAAATTATGATTGAGATAATTTTGGCACACGGAAAACATTAAAATACTTAGATAAATTATTTTATTTATATAATGATTACTCAAATTAAAACTCAAATAATTTTATTAGTAAATATTATGCTCGCAAAATTTATATTTGATGAAAAAAAGCTGTTGTGCGTACTAGCAGCCATCGTCTAATAAATAAATCCGTAAAAATAAGTAAACTGTTGAGGGGAATTTTTTTACGTCCCACAGAAATTTTCTGTTTGTGCATTGGTAGCATTGCATACGGAAGGAATAACGACGGACGGATGACGGATTGTTGTAAATCGCTAGCTTTGCAGACGGTCCGTCGACATGCAAACTAGTGCGGACGGATGGACGACTGACGGAAGCGACGAATTATTGTAACTCCGGCTTTAGAGTAAAATGAACCACTCGTAAACACCAAACCTGTGTTCAACAGGTGCACATGATTCCTCGATGACAGACACTGAAGCACTGTAGACACTGCAACTAAATGAAATCGCTGATAAAACCAGAAATTTATTTATTCAGGAGGACCAATATGTGAGCTTGAACAATCCACTTGAACAAAAATAAAAGTGACGACACAACACAGCTATTTCGACGCTGTTTTAAGAGCACAAAATTGTTTATTACGTTATTTCCAGCATGCCTTCTTCAGTGGCGTCTCGAACAAAGAAGAAACAAGGCGGGAAGGTCCAGTATGTAAATGTCAGTCTCTATCTGAATAACACAGGGGCCTCAACAAATAATAAAATAAAAGTCGTCTGCGCTGTATTACTTTGCGAAATGACTTCCAAATAATAAGTTCTTTCACATGAGTTCATCACTGTTATCATTTAGACCCTATAGTCAACACCACAAATTGCCTGACATTAGTCATACACATATCTTCTTTCTTTTTTGAAATGATTACATTAACATTTAATAAAATAAGTACTACACAAAATTATTATTTGACCTCAACGACTTACCTTATAACAGCAGTATCTAATCCATTCCTCTCCAGCAGAAGCACTACTCAAGAATCGTAAGTCACACACAGAATTATTCAGTTGCACAGTCCACAACTAACAATTCTTTCCGTAAACCTCAATACGATAAGAGTACTTAAACTTACTGAACACATAATTCTAATCAACACTTTACAACTTTGGATGGTACTATTTCACATAGCGGTGCTACCATTTCAGCAATATAGATCACTGAGTAGCGAATCGACATGCCATATTTAACGAACTGTCATTAACTACTGTTAGCTTTCATTCTTACATTTCCTATTTCTTACACAAACACAACCGTATTTACACAATAATAGTGACCTTTTTTGCTATAAAGTTACAGTTAACACGTAATTTCAAATTATACTACCAAAACTGTTGGTTTTTTGCTCGTATGTATGTACAGAGAAACTGAGGCAACATTGTTTAACAGTGAGTGGTACGAGGATAAGACTCTACAAAACTGTTTGTTTCTTGCTTGTGTGTATAGAGACTAAAGCAGGACTGTTGCACACAGTCCACTCTTGCAAGGAATGGCATTTTTTTGTTGTATAGTTTTCTCAGTTCTTAGTTTTTTGTCATTTGTCATACAGAAAAATTTCTACCTGTAATCTTGTTTGTAGTTGTGACAAATGGGTACGTTATACTTCTCTTCTAGATGATTTTTATTTCAAAGTGTTTTGACTATATTTTTTCTTGTTGAATGGTATAAGTTTAGTGTGCTCAGTGAAATGTCGTAAGTTTTCACGAAACGAAGCCGGGTACTCATTCTTGGTTAGCCATTAAACTAGCAACATACAACAATTTTCGTGTATTTTCTCTTTTGCTTGGTCAAATATTCAATATTTTAATTTTTTTATAATCTTATAAAACCTTTTTATGTGTCGGTAAAAATTAGTTATATTGTTTGTGTCACAAATTTCTTTTTTCTCTTGAACGAAGGCTGTTTTTAAAGTATTAATTTGCTTATAACTGTTGCAGTGTTGGGACAGATGCATGGAGAGTTTTTACGGCAGTCCGCAACTTGTGAATAGCTCCCTACATCTTGTGCCTGATGAGAGGAACTTGAATATCACATGGGATAGTGAGTCTATGTCAAGTGGAAGCGAAGCAGAAGGCCTGCCGCATGCCAAGAACATTTTAGAAAGGAATCCAAGTATTGTGACACGTTTAGATTTTGATTGTTACAAAGACACTTCAGAAATAATTTCTTGTAAAAACCTAGTTTTGAAAAATGTTGTTACGCCCCAAAAAATAAAGTGTGCTTCAAATGTTTCAGACATCTGTCATTCATCATGTTTTCGAGGTGAAAATTGTGGTTTAATTTTCACCGAAAACACTATAGTTGCTGGAAAAATTGAATTGGACAGTTTTGTGGTTGAAAATAAAATATTGTGTTCAAGTTCAGCGAGAAATGTTGGTTCCGACATTGAAGAGGACGAGGAGACCTTGTCAAGTAAGTGTGCTAGATGTGTGGATTGTGCCGGACCAAGTAACTACCGCAAGAGACAGCAAGGTGACGGCTCATCTGTATTTAGCTTAGAACATAAAAAATGTAGTAAATTCTGTGACCTCTCATTAGAAAATAGCCAGCACTGTAAATTAAAATTGTTTGACTCAGGTGAATTAGTCGTTCCGCCCAAAGAGCTGCACCTTGGAACTCGGATATCGCTTGTAGATTGTCCGGCGTCCCCTGTTTTGACTCCAAAGAATCAGAGTTTTCCGTTTGTAAATATTCAGATTCCTGCGAGTATGGTAACAGCTAAGGTGTCATTTCCTTCTCTTAACAGATCATCTGTCATCAAAACAGTTAACTCTGAAACTACCGCATGGTCTCGGGAACATGACGGAAATTTCACTTTGAGGAGAGATAAAGATAACGTTCGGAACGATGATTGTAGTCAGAAAATAGCAACAAATAGCAATGTGAATGCTTGTCGTAGGACACCCGATGTAGGCAACCACTGTGTTTTGCCAGTTGCAGACAGTAAGTTTGAGGTAAATAAAAGCCACAAAATCATTACGAAGTCGATTGAAAAAAAAATTCAGCCAAAACAATCTGTGTGTACACAGTTGGCCCAAAGTAGATCCAAGACGTGCAGAAGTAGTTTGTTGAAAAGGAAGAACAAAAAAAGAGAGAAGTTCAAGTGTAAGACTTTGTTAAAACTTCCTCTTACAAGTTCCACAAATACCACTCATACAGAAGGACAAGAAAAGTTCCAGAGTACACTGATAAGTCATGCTAATAAAAGTGTTAATGTGCGTCAGACATGCTTATCTCTCGAGTCTGCTCGGAAACATTACAGAGTTTCACCAGAACAATCAGCAACAGATAGTATTTCAAACACATTAGTAGAATGTTGGCATAACAGCCCTCCTGATTGTCTGCTTACATCTTGTATTGAACCTGTTGTTGCTTGTAGAAAGTGTTTGGGGGAGACTGTGAACATTTCAGAGAGAAACATTGATGCTTGTCCATATTCCCCTGTCATCTGTAGGAAACTGGAAGGTGCAGTTGTCTCGTCGAAGAGCAGTTTGTCAGCGGAGGTGTTCAGAAATAAAGAACACTCTTTACTAAGTGTTGATGTTGAACGAGACGAGTTGGAGATATTGCGCACTCCTCTACAGATTGATGACACAGTGCCCACAGAAACACGTTCTGTGACAACTGGTAACTTTAGTGAAGGAAGAATTGATGCAGTTAGTCAGCAAGAAGAAAAACAGATGACACCTTCTATGTCATTACTTTCTTCAAAACTTTCATCATTCAAAACGCAAGCTAGGACACATTTGATGGAAGAAAACCTTAGCATTGTGAATGTTGAAAATAAACAATTTCTCCACGATGAACAACAGTTGTCGACAAGATTTGAAGCTCAGCAGTTTGCTAAATATGATCTGAATGTCCCTCCACAGGATAAAGTTCTCAATAATCAATTAGATGAAATAGCTTTGCGTACATTTATAACACAAACCATAAAGAAAGTAAATGAACAGCAAAGTCAGGTTAGCAGAGGGAAAAGTTTTGACCATTTGAAGCAGGTAATTAGTGTAATTGATAGTAATTCACAGTCATCGTCTTTGGTAATTGAGAGTGTTTCATCGCAAGAAGTCAACAATGCACAAAAAACTGAAATTTCTCAGGTAAGAATTGTAGTAAAGGCTTTGCTATATTGCATAAGCAAAAGGTAGAAAAACTACTGTATGTCGAGCTTTTCATGAAAATTTTAACAATGTTCAATTTAGAAGAGTTTACATTTAGGTCCAGTTTCACCAATCTCTGTTAAGCATTTAATTAACACATGAAGCATTTCAGCAAGCTTTGTTAGTCCTAACATTTGTTAAGTGGTCTGTTAAATTTATCAGTTTAGAGATAGACTGTTAAACATCTTAACATTAGTTTAAAGCTAATAATGGCTGCCAATCAGTGGTGTCCACATTTACTGCACATCAGTTACCTTAATATTGAGGAAGAAAGATTGAGTACTTACTATGTGAAATAGGACCTAGGTTAAGTTATCTAACAAACTGCAACAGTCGTCTCTTCTTTGCAGCAGTTGCAGTGTGGTTTTATGCTATGAAATCCTTCCAGTTAGTTCATAAGGTTTCGTCAGCAGTAGCTAAATTAAGGCCAAGATAATTAATACTTTCCTGATGCTGACAAGCTAACCATTAAAGACTTGCTTTTTATCACAGTTTTGTCATCCTATAAACAGAGCTCATTTAACTTACACATCAGGACAAAAAGCATTATGGGAATGACATTTTGCCTGCCTAGGAATTACGTAAACTGACAGTGTAGTCGGCTAGCTGGGTTACATGGGTGGTGAGTGGGTGCCACCTAGACATGAACCGGCCCAGGTCGGTAGAGCTGAAACTCAAAGCGTGTGACGTTTGCCTAGACTAGGTGGCGATATGGGGGTGGCTTTTTCAGTAAGTATGTACACAACACAAGGATGGCTCGGGGAGTTTTGGGCGGGGTGAGATGTGTAACGCTATGTGAATAATGTAGACAACTCTGGGGCGATTTCAGTTCACGTGACAAGTTTTATCACGTTGGCACAAAACAGCAAAAATTACAGACACGGTTGCTGAGCAATCTAGATTACGTTAACAGGTAGCTATAAGGGTGGCGTGGCATGCTCTGGTGGGAGCATGTGGCGGATAGTCACAAGTCTCTCAGATGTCACGTGTCCCACGTGTTCGCTCGAGGCGATAAATATGCAAAGTTAGGAAACACTGCACTACGTCACTACTGGTTGGTTGCGGGAGAAGGCTCTTCCCTTACATTGTACGTCCAAGCATCTGGCCCACGTGGTGGTAATAGCAGACAAAGAACACTTGATGAATATTACGGTAAAACTGTACTTCCCGCGGGGACGTGAAACATTTATGTATATTAAATTGAGATTCCGGTTCCGATAAACAATAAAACTTGCAGAACTTACAATGTCAGTAGATCAATAAAATGATGTTCGGTCCCACGGGAAGGAGCTCGGCACACGTCCGTCCTGTACAGTGGTTGGAGTCTAATTGTCATGGCCACTGAAAAAAAACAGAGGTCATACACTTACTAACTAACGCTCAGCAACCACCCTCTTAAACTACGGCAATACATACATCAAAATTATGGTAAAAATTTAGCTACTTAGTCTACATATACATAACCATTTTTCAATTGTGTTCTTAACTTATTCTCAAGCTCTGAATAAGCTAGTTTTGTAGTGGGCCGTGATGCCAATACCGGGTAGCCGTTCACAGATACTACGGTGCGGGCGAGGGGGGTGGCACTGGACACTGCTCCGGAGCATTATAGGGCAATTCACACTTGCCTAGTAACCCTGACACTTTCGCAAACCCTGTGTTTTAATGAACATAGCACGTCTCCCATTTTCGCCTATAATGGGTATACTGTATTTTTAAAAATAATAAAATAAAAAATAACAAACACTTGTTTTTACCTCCGTAGAGGTGAAATTGAGAAAAATCCGTTTTTAGTGTTTGCCTACAGACTGTGTGGAATCCACACTGCTGATTACATGGTTAGATCTCTGGTTTGATGTCAGACACTTGTCAGCTAGTTCCATATTTATTTCCTTCTTTAGGCATTACAAATTGTACCATGTAAAAATTCTGTTTTCCTGCCATTACTACATCAAATGCGTATATTCACAATGAGGTGTTTGTGCTATAATATTATTACAACAGGTGGGGTGTGTTCTAGAAGTCAAATATTGCCCACTGCTGTAATATAGGATTCAATCTATACTACAGATATCATATTAAGTCATTTTAGTGGTTGTTTGCAGGCCAGTTCACATATATTTTTGTATTTATCTTTGGCCACAGACACACCGAGCCATGAAGTTTTATAAACATTGTGCTTTGTTTTTATGACTGTATATTGTTGTACTATCCGAGGAAATATGGTTTCCAAGGTTTCTCACTACTTCACACGTAGCATTTTATGATTTGATCAGAATAGTGACCAGGTTAAGGGCCAGAATCGATTCCAAAGCTAGGTGTGCTACGAGAATTAGCGAGACGGAGGAAAAAAACCACTGCGTAAAAAAAAACGGGAGTTGTTTGGAACGTTTAGATGGAGGAAGGAAAAAAATTTCTATTAGAAGAGATAGAATACGTTCGAACTGAGACTAAGATATCACGTATTTGATGGAGCCGCGAAGACATTGGGTTGAGAACGACAGAAGAGAATATTTCAGTTACAAATAAGTCGATTGGAGATTTTCACTACATTGCCGGAGCTGAAGAAGATGTCAGGCCAATTTCCGAGCCTGAACTTGCTGTCAGGAACCCAGGGGCCGGGGCTCAACGAGGTCTCATCCCTGTAGACCTTATTCGCCAGTACGTACGTCGGCCATCCACTGAATCAGGAGAAATGGATTTCATCTCAGGATACTGCGCCAAAGAAACCGAAGTCCGGTGAGCCCAGTCTTTTAGCCGCACACTACACTCCGTCACAAACTCAGCCGCCATTTTCCTATCCATCTTGTAAGTCACATACTTAAATGTTTGCCAGAAAACGCACTTAAATTGGGATTAAGTCTGTTACCTTAGCCTGTTCGCTAGTGTAATTAAGTATGGTCATGACGCATCATTTTATCCATTACACATTTTTGCGACATTGTCCTTAATTTTAAGTCGCTTATTTTTTATTCTAAGTAATCCTGGTATCCAACCCTTGGAAATCATATACCATATTCTTATCCTCACGCTGACGTCATCAACATTATCTAATTTGAAATTAAATGACATACATATCTGAATTATCAGTTTTTGATTTCCAGGGGAAGGGTATGCTCAAGTCACCAGCACGCAAATAGTGTGCCGAGGTACCTACTGAGTTTCGCTAGCCGACCACATATGGCATGTATGAGGTTACCTTGGATTCACGTTAAACATCTTTAACATAATTTTTCCTCGCCTGTCAATAGCCGGGCACTTTTATATTACTATTACACTGCATACAGCCATGTTAGTTAACACTACACTAATATGCACTTATATGCATTGGTGAAACAAATAAAATCTAACGTATTTCAAATGTATTTAACATGTGTTATGTAAGGAGTAATTTTAACAGAGGTTGGTGAAACCGGCCCTTAGTCTTACATTGCAATGTTTAGGTTTACAGTTCGTGATTACATCTGTTTGCATGTCATATTAGAAAAACTAGTTTGTAGGAAGTAAACAGTGTTATGTCCTTATTGTGTAGTGAAACAATTTAACAGTTTGAGCGCTGTTGAAGTAGTCATCATCAGATGTTAAATGTTACATAATGTTGTTAGTCATAGCACATTTCACTTTCACCGTTGTATATTATTATATTAGTTTCTTGACTTTGTAAGCACTGACCAATCATGAAGGCCTATTAACTATCTGCCATACAACTGAGCTGTCTCATGATCAGAGTTGTCAATGTTTATTGTCTGTTTTGGTGGGTTTCTGAGTCACACGTCATACTGCAGAGACCCGCTTTTACAGCTGCCCATTTTTCCTGAATATACCATTGTGAAATTGGTGTTGTCGTGAAAAAGCAAATTTTTGTTCCAAAATGGTAGCCTATACAATTATGTTTAGGTGCATTTATTTGCTTAAAGTTGGTTTTAAATTTTAACTACCATAAAATACATGTTTATTTAGTGTAATGTTGGTTTATTTTTAACCGTACGTCTTACTAATGAAATTGTACACAGTGACATATAATATTTCCTTGCCACATAAAAATTAAAATAATTTTTTTTCATATTTTTTTAGTCAACCATATCTATATAGATATATAGGTACTGTATTTATCCCTGGTATAAAAATTTAAATAAAATACATATTGTAAACACAAAACAGTATTAATTTAGTTTTTCTAAAATTGGCCTACCAAAAGTGGTATGACAAAAGAAGGGTACACTAATAGCACTCGCACTCTACATATGCCAAATCTTGCCAAAATGAATCTATGACTGAATAATGGTTAAATGAAAGTGCCAAATGACTCTTGTTTTCACTTGCAGACAATGTTTTTTAACACACTTTTATTAGCTTCAGTTGTATCTATCTATCTATGTAACGGAATCTTTAAACATAATTTCCACCTATTTAGAGGCATCCAGTAAGAATTATTTAGACCTTAGTTTTTTTTTTTTTTTTTTTCGTTTGAGGCATGGAAATGGGAAGGTGATAAGTCTACTCCAATATGTGCGTTAAACACAGTTTCGCCTCTAAGAGCACAGTAATGTATTAGCGTGCAGTATTTTGGTAGAAAGAGTTTTTCAATGAGACTTTAAGCAGTGACACTATTATTTAACTTGTGAAAAGTATGTGTTTAACTTTTTACGATAAGAGTTGGTATAAAAATTGCAAAATTCATGTTCCGATAAAAATCGCAAAAATTATACCGTGCTGAAAATGGAAAAAAAAAAAATTAGTGCCACCATGAAAATCGTAACTATTGCACTATGATGAAAGTCACAAAAAAGGACCATAGTAAAACTGAAAAAATTGCACCGCGATTCAGTTGCAAAATATTGCGTTGTGATATAAATCACAAAATATCGTGGTTGCGATATATGGCAAAATACAGCAGTTGTGATATATCGCAACAAAAATTACCGCTTACAATTTTTTGAAAATGTATTGCATCACGTGCAATATATCACAATATCGCACAAGTCTAAATACGTCTCCCTTATCCATGTAAGTAATGAGAAGTGAAACTACATTTACACATTTATGTCATGTTTGTTTGGTAGAAGCACACAAACTCTAATATTGAAATTTTCTTATGGAAAACAAGTATGTAAAATGAAAACTATTACCTACATGCTGTAACATACGATGAATGGTATTACCAGTAATTTTCTTTTAAATGTCACAGAAATACATTTCAACTACGCTACTGCAAACATAATTTTTTGCTATTTAATAAGTTTTGAAGTGATTTGAAAGAATATTAATGTAATTTTAAAGCCTCAACGTAATTTGTTAAGATAGACAACATGATTATTCTATGCCGATCACGAGTCATGAAATATAATTAATTAATTAAATTGAGAATAATAATTAATAATTATTATGTATGTAATAGATTGTAAATACCAATCAATGTTTAATGTTTATTTGTGAATTGTTTTCATAGTAATTTACTACCCATAATATTTAAAGTACTTTTTACATAATGGGTTTAAGATTACGAATTTCGTAGTCCTTGAAAAATGGCGAGACACCAAGAAATTTTTGGGTTGCCCTTTTTGAATGGAGGATGTGTGTAATTTTTACACCCTATAAAATCGTAAATTAAAGAGCCGATCCTAATGTTAGGATAGATATTTGTGTCGTCAAAATTGAGTCTAATTTGTAGAACCACTGGTTGTGATAAGAAGACGGAGCTGCAGGATAATTGATATAGTTTTGTAGAGAACATCAAGAAAGAAGAGAACATAGTTTCTCGCCATTTTTGCCAGCTAAGTGGTATTAAAGAATTTTTTGTGTCTCACACATTCAAGTACATTCATTTTGGTCTAAATATTAATCCAGTGTTACAGTTGTGATGTACCGCAGAGCTCTGGCAGCAGCAAGGATAGTTAGATTACTAGATTAGATTGGGTGGGGCTCAGTCATCTTGTGTCATATCACTTCCGATCTAAAACAATTTTCTGCATTGAGAAGATGACGTGTGCCTAGCACACCCTCCCAGTAGACCATCTGCCGCCTTGTACTCGATTAGTGAGGCCTACAATCAAAGCGTGTTTTAAACCACTGACAAATAATACCTTGAAAACATGCTTCCTAAAATTTGCTCTTTAAAATCCTAATATTTTCAAGTGTTTTATTGTTTTCATGTTTTTCAAATGTCTTTTTTATATTTAAATTTCATTTTCAATCAGCATTATCTAATTACGTCAGCTATGCAATGTTTATGTATCCTTTAGCTTGGTATTGATATAGTATGGAACAGTAGATATTTCTGAATAATAATAATGTTTTGTTTATGTTTTTACTATTTTACCAGTTCCAATTTTGTCTTGTGTAATTTTTTTATCTTTTTATGAAGTGTTATTGTATGCGAACTACTTTGTGCTGCGTGAAGTCAGCCCCCCTCGCGGAGCTGGCTTGGTGACGCCGACACCATTGGATTCAGTTGGAGCGTGACGCTGAGAGGAGATAGACGTGTCAGTCCTTCAACAGTTTTGTGCCAGTCATTTTTAGTTTGCATTAGTTAAGTCTTCAATTACAGGAACAGTTGATGCTGTTTTAACCTGGGGCTCCTAATACCCTGCCGGCCGCCGTATCCAGGGACTTAACTGTAGACTGTAAGTTCACCGTTAGCCTCGTGTTTTTCTTGCGTAACCCACTGGAGGGGTTTAGACTCCAGGCCCACTGAACTGGCACTGGCCTTCAGCACAGACAAGTAAATTGCTTCTTATAGTGAGTAAACTGCAGTAATTATCCCCGTATTTTACTTGTGTAGTAGCTGTTCACACCGTCCCTAGGGATGTTTAATGTATTCTCAGTTCCAAGTGTGTTGTGGCGTGGGCCTGACTGGTCTCCGAACAACATATCCTTGGAAGGTGTTAAAATCCACTGGTTTGTAGCCTATCCTGTCTTCATCGGCCTGTCGACCCTGGGATCATCATAATCTGATGGGTTTTCCCCGCAGCTTCTGCCGTATATTCTTTTCCCACTATCCTGCTCATCTCGGCTCACCCTGCTTGCTGGTCCCTTCCCTTAACTTTGTCACCTACATTCCGTCAGACTCGCCTACCGAGTCAGCGTCATCATTTTTCCGTCACCCCGAGGGGGCCCCTTCCTATCAGATGGCTTTTCCCACAGTGGGACGTATCACGTCAAAGAGGAAAATACTGCTGAATGAATAAAGTAGCAGGAAATAAATTGCGAACATCTATTTTCTACTGTTTTCAGTTCATGAAAATGCTTTTTTTGCTCACAGTTTTCCGGTTATTGAAAAAACTGCGTAAAAGATTCTTTAACAATGTGTGCGGCACCAAGATGGAAAAGGAAGTCAGTATGTGTAGCTTCAGCAGGTACTGAGCGACATCGACAATAATTTCAAATGTATAACCCTATGTTTGCTCGCTCTGTGGCTCTGAGGTAGGCAGCACCTTAACAAATTGGTTTATTCAGTGTTACTTGGACTAGAACATTATTGTTTGGAAAATCTAAATTCAGTAATTTTTTTGAATACTTATTAAATAAGGAATAGTTAAACCTGTACCCGGTGGTCCAGGATTAAGAGTTCAGATTGCTTTGAACATCTGACAGAAGTTATTTAAAACATTTTTCTAAACTACTGAAATTAACACAGAACAATTTACAATTGGTCATTATTTTAAAGTCAAATTTTCTACATTGAGTAGTGGGTCATTGTGTACAACTCCAGTTACAATTTTGACTTTGGGATTTGACTGGTTGGGAAGTAGTTACAACTTTGCAAACTTTGTGAAAAATATATTTTTTTTTGATGTAACAAGTATGTGTTTAGTGTGCGTGCATGTGTGTGTATGCGTGCATGCAACTGCATGTGTGTGCATGTATGTATGTGTTCATGTGTGCGCATGTGCGTGTGTAAATAATTAGTTTTCATATTTTAAGAAATGGTAATGTACAATAAATTAGTTGTTACTCAGTAAATTAACAGACTTGCACAACTATATACATTATTTCTCAAGTATGCCTTGAATGTTTGTCACTGTTAGCATTTGAAGCATGCAGGTCAGAACAAGTAGGGACTTGTGCTTGTATTGTCGGCTCTTTCTTCCGCTTTTTTGTCTTCTAGCTGCTTTGGTACAGAAAAGCTTGTTTACATTGCAGTGCATGGTTTTTGTTGGATAAAGAGTGGTCAATTGAGGATTTAGCTAATGAACACCGCAAATGTGTTTATTGGTTAGTGGTACATGATTTAAAGAAAATTGGTGGGTTTGGTTTAAAACAGCAGCAGTGAATTTTTGCTAGACTTCCTTGTGATGTGAATTCTGTATTGTAGTGCTACTGGCCCACCAACTATGGCAACAAGCAGTAGAATTTCTCTTCTCCATAAGCCAGCGATGAGCTCGAAGAGTTTCTTATCTCGTTTAACGGGTGGTTCGTAGGCGGACGTCGATAACAGCAAATAAATTTATGATCCTTTTCTTTTAAGCAGATTTAATATAGGTACCTTAATGTACCGTTACAAGGCAACGGCACACTACCACGTGGCCTCAAAACATACAACACAATAGTCTGCCAAATACAACAGAAAAAAATAAATGCCTTCGTAATAATAAATAAATACTGAGAAATAAATCTCTGCGCACAATGGTTCTTGTAAAGCAAAATGGCCCTCTGGCCCCTGCGCTAATCACGCACGCCTCAAAGCTGCGTGCGTCCGCTCTGGACAACCGCTACTTGAAGAAGACCCTTTCTCCCTCATCTCGTGTGTCCCCACGTGAGAACAAAGGATCACCCAAAATGGCGGCGACTTTCGAGAGCCAAATAAAACCATACACACACGTCCAGACACTTAAGAACACACAGTATTCGACTTACTGCCTCTTAAACTTATATAAAACACAGTTTCTAAAACCCTTTATTATGATACATCAATAACAAAATAATTAAATAAAAAAACTGTGACAATAGCAGGAAAATAAAGGGGGGCGGGGGTATTTGCCGCTCCAACGTCACTCCAATGCCCGGGAAAAACCCGAGACTGGAGCGCCCCTCTCCACTGGACTAGGCGTCAGCCAGACACTATTGAGTACTTAAGTCAAAACTTCACTTATTTTCAAATAAAACCAAAACCAAAATAATTACAACAAAAGTTACCTAGATAAGTTACAAAGCTCCTCAAGACGAATCGTTACCCAACAAGGCTAGTCTACGATTAAATTTAATTAACATGAAACTTAGGTCAAGAACTCGATGCACCTTAAATTTACTTAGATATGATAAGTGAACACACAGGGACTTATGTAACATCATATTACTGTACCTGGACGCGACCCTGACCATATTAATTAATTAATTAATTAAATTTTTATTTTTTTTTTTCGTTCTGTTTGGCCCCATATACGACTAAGTCGTGGGGGTACAGAACTCGTCAATTTTTACATTAACGTATTTTACAAAGTACTATACATAACTTCAACAGTTTAAGTACAAGAAAATTATAGTATAACTATATATATATATATATATATAAAAATTGGATGGTTTGAAAATGGTACAGCACATCCACTTTACAATACAAACACAATATATTACATGGGTGATTAAATGCATACAGTTTGGAGACAAAAACAATTTTTGAATGGTTTGAAAGTGATACAGCACAATAAACACAATACATTACAATGGTGGTTACATGAATACTTCATAGGGAGAAAGGTTCATGTTACATTTACATATATTATACATTACAATACATGATAGCTTCAGTTCATTATAAGTTACAGTACATATGCTCTAGATAATTGGCAGTTAAGATAGACATCTGGGTACAGTGTGAATGAAGTTATTTGTAAATTCAGTTTTTAGCTAGGCTACCTTATTTTAAGTTCAAAATGAAATCCTCTATTTCCTGTAGGGTGTAAAAACATGTATTATCAAATATTTTGTGAATTACTTTATTAAATTTCTGTATATTTGTTTCTGATGCAATTTTCTTTGGTAGCATAATATTATACCATCTAAGACCAGTATTGTAAAGACCTTTTTCAAGAACTGTGCTTTTATGCTGTATGACCCGTAGCTTATGACTATTTCTTGTACAGTAGTGGTGTATATTGTCATTTTTTAGGTATGTATGTATATTGCGCTTAACAAACTTAAGTAAATGTATGATGTATTCAGTATATACTTGACGCGAGCGGGGGTTGGTGATTAGATAGTGAATTGCCCGGTGCGCCAGCCCGTTATTGGAGAACGGGCACTCAGTCGGTAGATTCTTCTCTCGCAGGGCCGCGTGGCCGACGGCCGTGGCGTTACTTACGTGATCACCCCACTCGACGTCTGATTGG
>PNEQ01126999.1:0-24020 GCA_003012365.1 Medauroidea extradentata | reverse complement strand
CAGTTCTGGAAAAGATGGTACAGGGAGTACCTTCAACAGCTCCAACCCCGTGGAAAATGGCAAACGACCCAACCTGGACTGAATGTGGGAGAATTGGTTCTGGTGGGTGAAGAGCGTGTACCACCCCTTGGCTGGTGTTTAGCCAGGGTAACCAGACTCCACCCAGGGAAGGATGGAATTGTCAGAGTGGCAGAAGTACACACTGGGAAGGGGCAACTTAGTCGGTCAGTACACAAACTGTATCGACTCCCAGTGCAGTGATGTTCTTTGATGTGTTTTCGTGTTGTACATATTGGCTCTGAGTTGTGTTCTATGACTTAAGAGACCTCATTCAGTATCCGTGGGCGGAATGTTGTGTGTTATTACTATTTAGAATGATGTGTACATATGCTCGGACCTATTTTTACCGTGTCGCGGAAGGATTGCCTACCCAGCAGCCTCCATCACTACAAAGACGACTCAGTGGACTTCAAGATGGCGGCGCGGTACATTCGTGCGATTTCGGCTCGATGTATATTGTATACAAAGTGTGTAAAATTGTTTGATGTCTCAACAGTATCAGATATTTTTTTTCTTATTTTAGACACAAAATGTGACAAAATTTGGCTCTTATGAAATTTTTTTATCTCCCATAGTTTTCGCGTAATAGCTTGTTAAAGTCATATTTTGTACGTTTCCGTTTTAACGACTACACTAAAACTAACTTTTATACCAAACTCAAAAAAATCACAGTAGATAAAGACATTGCAGGCTACAATGACATGCTCATAAAATTAAAGAATAAAAATTATTTGTATGTTTAAAAAAAATATTGAATTTTTAAAATTTTTATTTTCAGTTTTAGCATTTTTTTTTTAATTCAAATAATTTTTATTCTTTAATTTTATGAGCAAGTCATTGTAGCCTGCAATGTCTTTATCTACTGTGATTTTTTTGAGTTTGGTACATCAGTTGGTTTTAGTGTAGTCGTTAAAATGGAAAAAATGCAAAATATGACTAACAAGCCATTAAGCGAAAACTATGAGAAATCAAAAAATTTCATAAGAGCCAAATTTAGTCACATTTTGTGTCTAAAATAAGGAAAAAAAATATCTGGTACAAATAAAAAATAAAATAATGATGATGAACATTGCGGTAGACCACGCCCTTAAATAAGACACCAACTTTTGAGCTAAAAAGAAGTACATACACAGGAAGTTAGTATGTTTACAAAACAAACATGCCTCATACAAATACGAACAAAAGATTTTAGTAACAAGTGCCGCAATGGAAAAATTAAATTCCTGCAGCTATTTATAACCTAGCAACATACTAGCAGTTCACACACCAGGGTTGAACAACAACTGGTAATGGAGACGAGGCCGGACACAGGGAATGAATGACAGGATGTGTAGTTCATTGTCATGGTAAGCAGCAGTTTGATGTGCTACAAGAGTGAAGTGTACATATGCCAGTGTATTCGCAACTGGACGTCCTCTCGGGCCTAGCACAGCTAGTAAAATCTACGCTGGCTGCAATAACTCCATCAAACAAAAACCAAGATGTTCTATGAGGATATGATAAACTCTCATGCACTACAGTACTTTTAATTACATAATTCAAAATCTTTAAATACAAAACCTAACTACATATAGTACAACCCTGATATTATGAATTCTGATTTCAAAGACACATATTTCAAAATACTTTATGTCACTGTTGTTCAAAAGCAGGTGTTATGTCAAAGTAAAATAAGCCATTATTTTAAACTGAGATTACGTCTACATTATGACGAACTATTTTCAAAAATGTTTAAAGTCGGCAATAGTCATAAAAAAATAAGACTGGTTTCTAATGTCTATACTACAAACTTTATGCAACCATCCCTTTGTGTGTACCTCGGTTGTTAATTTTAAATTACGGTAAGTAGTTTTAATTGCAGTCATAATTTTTCATTCTCTGCCAAACATGTTTTTACCACAGTCTAGTTCAGACATTATGATGAGAGTGGGGTGAGAGGGTTTTACAGTTCTTAAACAATGAGATCTTAAGGGTGTTCAAGTGCGATGAAGTCATAATTTTTTATTTATATGAAATAGTGTTAGTTTTGTAGACGATACTTGTGGCTGCAGTTTCCTCTTACGAAATAATTTTAGCTGGCACAGTTTTCTCATAACGGTGCACCAAAGACAAAATTTGCACGTTCTGCTGCCATGCAATTAGTGAAAACCAATTGACGTATGTACTTGAAATAATTCACAGTGAAATAACATACTATGGACTACGTAATAAAACATTTGAAAAAATTCCCGCGAACTGTTTTTGTATTTTTAAAAAATTGCTGAATTTGCAAGTTTTTTCCTGTAGTTTTGCGATTTTATTTTTAAATTCAAAGCATTACGTTGTAGGTATTTAAATGTATTATTGCATAGCTCATGTGATATAAGCTCACAGTGAATTATTTTGTTTAAGTAGGTCAGTTGGTTTTCACGATTTGCATGGCAGTGTAACAAGCAAATTTTGACTTTGACGCACCGTTACGAGAAAACTATGAGAGCTAAAATTGTTTCGTAAGAGCAAAATTTTCTCACAAGTATCGTCTACAAAACTAACAATATTTCATAAAAATATAAAATTACGATTCTATCACACTTGAACACCCTTAAGAGCAGATGAGGGTGAAGTGAGATTAAGGAACAACACAACAACCATACCCTAGCCAGGATTCGAACACAGTACCTCTTGCACCGTAGACCAATAATGCCTAACAGACTACGATACAGAGGCCAGCCTTATGACGAGAATAAAAAATAGAACGTATGCATGTTACAAATTCCAAAAGTCAATGGTTGAGGCCACTATAAAAGCTATTTTTGTGGCAGTCTTACCTTCTTGATAAAGTGTTTATTTAAGGTGGCAGCCTGTCAGGTCACAAAGCAGTGTGCAGAGCTTTGGCTGTTACACAATTATTACTCTAAATCTACTCATCATGCGTAACTTATATTTGCTTAGGAATAGCATTAAATAACGTTAAACACGAGTAAACTCATGTCAAGTCCCCCGTGTATCTCTTAATTTCATTTTTGCGCTGCTAGAAATGGAGAAAATTAGAGTTTTTTGGTCAATTTAGGAATGCATATCTTGGCACAGAATACACCTTTGTCTTTAATATCACAACATAAATTGACATGGTCACTACTGAACGTATCATAGAGGAGATGTCTGCGAGAAGAATGCACACCAGTTTAGCAAGATGCACCCAGATGCTAGGGTGAGGCATGATGCACGTTCCGCAAAACATGTCCACCCGTACGGCCACCTTAAATCTGAACGGTGTATAATTCAATATCTTATTTCAATTTTACAGTTATGTTAAATTGTGGAAATCTAAGACTTTCACATACGTTGGCTGAATATTTTCAGGTTTTAAGTCTGGCTACGTATCCCAAGAAGAGTCCACCAAATTGTGAAGAATTTCATTGAGTATCATGTGCTAAATAGTTCCCAAATGTATGAATACACATTTGAAATTCAACTGTTACATCATGGTAACCGAACAAACTGATTCACAAACATTTTGTACAATTCCTGCATATTCCCATTCAGCTGTGAAAAATTTCTGCACATTTGCAGTACATCACGAATCATCTAGTTGTTTTGCATACACTATCATTGATTTCATTCACAACATGAAGTTAACATGTAATGTTGAAAGCATTTCCTTGATTCACACAATGGCACAGACAGGTTTCATTTTTGAAGGTGACCAAATCTAACGAAACAAATGAAAATGTTACTGAAAAAAATTTACCTTCTCCTTATCACCTACATGAATTATTACGGTTGAGTAGTGATGTGTTTTAAGCTATTAACATTAATCAAATGGTGATAATATGCCCCAAGATAAAATAATAAAATAATGTAGTTAATTTTCTAAATTTAAAAGCTTTCAGGAAAAACCCTTGGCTTTATCCCCTCTGGACACACCACTGATTTTGCATCAAATGTAAAAAATCTCCCAAGAATTAGTGATGAAACTGTACCTAAAAGATAAAACACATTTGGTACATTTATATTTTCCCTTGTAATACTCAATAATGCAAAGAATCAGTTTGTGTCATGGTACTGCACCTTCGAGTCCCACCCTATCCCTAATTCTTGGACATCCGACTAAACTCCTGTATAACTACAATTTTTTTCCAGTCTGCAGAATCCATGTAACAGTTCCAGTTTACCTGGTTGGTAAATGTCATGTACAATGTCCAAATGTAAAATGAATCAGGATTATCACAAAGGCTGACTGTATATTTCTTGCAAGATACAAAGTCAGAGCAACAATTACAATGGCTATGATTAGATAGATGGGGGAAACAGTGCGTATGGCCCAACGTAAACTCCGTGGGACTTTTACTACAAGATGAATATACCTCAAGAGTCTAATACCTGAGACCTCTATTCTAACAATGAATGTGAGAAAGCAAAAACAACCTAGCAGCACAAGAAACGACTGTTACATATTCTATCACTTTTAAAACTAAAATCATTATTTTTCTTCTCACATGCATTTTCTTCTACTGTATTTATACGATTAACATACAGACACGTTTTCGAAAATTCATCAGTGCATCCACAGGTGTACACCGAATATTCGTAAATTACGCTCAATAGATGTATCCATTAGTTCAACCAGCCTGAAATGTCGGTGAATCGGGTGGAAATGCATCGGAGCATAAATAGTTTAGTTTTCAAACACAATCTCAAAAAAAAAGTTTGAAATAAATCTGAATAATTGTGAAATGTGACTGAAAGAAAACAAACTTACCAAATTTATTTGCACTGAAAACTATTCGTTTTAAAATATATAGTCAGTGAGTGATAGATTTCGGTCGGCGCTCGTGAGGGATGACATGATAAGGTAAGTATGGAGCAGCGCCGGAATTAAGAGGTGGGGGAAACTGGAGATCCCCGAGAAAACCCACCGACCAACAGAATCCCCCAGCACGATTTCCACACGTGAAAATCCGGGGACCGACCCCGCCAGGAATCTAACCCGGATCGCCTTGGTGGGAGGCGAGAGGTCTGAACCCTCGACCACCACGACCTCCTGTAAAATATGTACTGACTGCAAAAATAAGTTTTATTTAATTTGGATATTTCAATACAAATGCTACCAAAGTGTTCAGTTTGGATTTATACTATGGTATAATGTTAAATAAACACGATCCGATACATCCTATTCAACTTGTAATGAAATATTTGCAAAAAAACCATCAACCTGATGATCAATAATGTTCTCAACCTGTGTACAGTGGTTATTCCAAACACTGATGGATACACCAGTGAATTTCCGAAAACACGGATAGTGTTCATATTTTCATTATTGTACTTCTGGTATTTGCAACAACAAATCTATTTTATTTACAAAATAAACTTTTTCCTTGAAAATTTTAAGTTGGCAATGAAAATCTGAAATTAATTCAATGTTGTGTGCTGTTATCTGATAGCTTGAGATGATTTCTATCACTGGGTTTTCTTGTTGCCAAGCTTCCTAGCAATAAAATGTACTCGCTTATACTACTCTTCCTGAAAATACCAACCCACACGGTAGTCAACTGCACACTACTTTAGATCAGACAACGCTTTTGACTCGCCTATAATGTGTTACAGTTCCTTGATGGTTTCGCACACACACACACTGCTGGTTAACATCACAAGAGCTACTTATCTTGCTAGAAGTGAAAGAATGAAAAAAAGAATATCCAAATGTAACTGATTTATACTCACCGTCGAATGCCTCCAGTATTTGATCAGCTCGATGATATCCGTACTTGGAGCGTAGAGAAGGAAATCTCGCCATTCATCAAAACTAATGTTCAAACTGCCGTCCTGGTCCATCCTATTATGGTTAAAAATAACAGTTTTTAATTATCTTGCTGCACATTAAAAGGATGTGGTGAATAAATAACTGTCTGGTCTTAAAACGAAAAAAGAGGCAACCTCAAATAGTTCTTTCTGCCAACTTTGTGGGCAAACAGCTAAAGTCAAAGCAAGATTTTGTATCTTTGAATCAATTAATTAAATTTATGCTGACCAAATGCTTGCCAACAAAGCAATCTGAAACTACCCTTTCATGGTTTTTCAATAACGACATTCAAAAACTTGTAGGCTTTAGCGAACTTTTTTTTTTTTTTTTTTCATTAATGGACCCACTAGGCTCTCGTGAACATTGGACAAAGCAATAATCTTTGCAAGCTTTTAAAATCCACACGTTGCAATAATGACTAACCCACACACACTTATGAAAACAGCAAAATATTAATTCTGGCAACACGCACAAACAAGAAATAAAAATGGAAAAATTATATTTACTATCATTACACAGGATGATTCATGTGGAGTTACATACCGTCCTTTACCTTAAATCATTTGGAGTAAAAAACTCACATAAATTGGGATACTTTGTTAAATTTAAATCAGTAGTTTTATCACTATGTTTTGTTTATAGACGAGGAACATTTCTTACAAGGTGGCATAAACTGTGTTTGCACAATTCCTGGGACAACTGATTCGCCTGGTTTATCTCCAACTTTAATGCCCAAGTGTAAACAATTTGGTCGGGTAACATAAAACTGCGGTTGTGATGGTGAAGTGGTAAGACCACTTGTCACCCACCAAGGTGATCCGAGTTCGATTCCCGGCAGCGTTGGTCCCGAATTTTTCGCATTTGGGAAACGTGGTGGACATTGTAGTTGGCCGGCAGGTTGCCTCAAGGGTCTCCCATTCCCCTGCCCTCACATTCTTTTACTGCTCCATTATAGGGTCTCATTTCCTGTTACCTCTCGGGGAAATGTGGACACCTACAGGTTCCCAGTTCAGAAGTCTGTCTCTCTGTGCGTGATATCCGGCCCATAGGTTCACCCCTAAATTAATACATCAACGTGTTTACTTTTGCAACAGTCATTATTTTAGTAGTTAGTCAGGTCTTGGATGTTTCAAATTAGTATGCAAGTATTGGGAAAAGGAACCACAAGTATATTTATATTCTTTGCTCTAAATGACGTATGGGACAAGCCTTGTGTGTGTGGCAGTAACTCCTCATGACCATCCTGTATGTGAAACACAGTGAAAATTAGCAGATAACAGTTTAAGAAGACTGTACGATTTCCGAAATTCTGTTACAATAAACTCCGACAACAGGAAAAAAATCAAGAGTAGAAAAATTGAAAGCATCATAAGTTTAATACAATAAAGGGAAACAAATATAAAGTTCATTTATGAGCATCTCTGTGAAATGTAAAGATGTATACATTTTTAACAACAACATATCCAAAATAGCATAAACAAAACACTTAATTTTATTAAACTGACCCTTGCCCCAAGAACTAACTATATAACGATAAACAGTGTAAGCAGAAGCTGAAAAAATACATTAGCATAACCAAAGCGGTCTTATTAATTTTATGTCACTGCTCAACAACATGCATACTTTTTTGACAATATTGTATTATAAGTAAATATACACCACGAAAATAATCAAGCAAACCAATTATTTCATCTACTGCAATGTTATTATATTAAGAATGGAGATCTTATATCAGCATTTTCATGACTTTACAAGAGTGATAAAAAATTCACAACTACTGTAAAACGTATAAAAGGCTGCCAATTTTTTGGTCGTGGAGGTTTTTGTTGGTCGCAAAATTAATTTTAAACAAAGAAACATACATTATATCTGCTTATACAAGGTATCCCAATGACTCTATTTTGTGTGTTTTTAATGTGACATGAGGTATCGTCTCTTAACCAACAATACCATTTATAATTAAATTAACATAAAATGTACTGAGAATCAAAGAGACATCTTCTGGAGTAATAACTGACTCTCCAATAAACAGGTTTTATTTAAACTCTCAAAAAAATTATTTCACTACTAATAAAATTAAAAATAGTTCAGGCATCATGTGCAAAAATAAAATACTAATCTGGAATTATTATTGCTTTTCCATTAAGGTTCCACTGTCTTGAAAACTTAAAAATAGTCACTTTAGAGAAGTATTCTCTACTTCACAATGGCAGTCTAGCCAGACAAACTACATACACTACGTAACTGTCTGGATGAAAATTTACAGGCCTCGTACAGGCAGACCTTAAAACTGAAACATACTTACAGTTAAGATGATAATTCTTGAATTCATAACCAATAAAGAATTATATATCCGGTTTAAAATGTGAACCTTACGAGTATAAACATGCGAGACAAAAACTGAAGAAACATAAGGGAAACACCGACCAGCAGCATGCAAAGCAGTACTTCATAAATGTGTGAGTCAAGGAATGAACACGAAACATTGATACTCAAAGTTGTGACATTCTGTTATACGAGACACTGCAGTCTATTGTAAATTTCTTTGTATCCAATTAGTACATTCTAAAATCCAGAAGATTGAGAAAAAAATAACTAAGCTATGTTTGCGAGTAGAAAAGAAATATGTGTTTGATGAATTAAAATGTACTACCATTCCAACATTGTCTATGACATATTTTTTCCGCTGATAAAAACATTTGGAATAAAGTTTATAGTTTCGTCAACACCCATTCGGGGTACAATATTTCAAATACGCTGCAACGTAATTCAATCTCCAGAAAAGCTAACCACCTTAACATGAAACGTTAAAAAAATCCATTCAAAAAGCATTTGCAACACTTATGTGAGCAAACAACACTACGCTGTTAAGTTCATAGTTTACTTGTCCACTTACTGCACCTATAAATACCAAGCAATTCACATCTGTCACTGGACGGTACAACTCTTGCTCAATGTTAACACTGACTTTGGAAGCAAGTTGTCTATTAATAGCAAGTACACATTGCTTAACAGTTCTTGTCATTCGCCCTGGATGACATTAGCCACCAAGGTCAATAACTTTCAGTCCTGGAGGTGCTAGGTACAAACGCAAGGTAAACAATGGTACAGACCTACACAGAAAATTCTGCACTTAGTCCCATTAATAAACAAGTCAACAAAAATATATTTTATTGTGGTCTTCAACGTAAATTTTTGAGGTTATAGAAACATACACACTCTGATTGTTGGTCATTTCAGAGGAGACTGAGATGGGAAGACTGAAGCGGTTAGTGCTTAGCGAATGAAAGTCAACTTAAGGTATCAGTGGGTTCGAAGGCCCCATCATAATTACGATCCCTTACACAAAACAAAGTGGGGTGCCAATAAATTATTATAATGAAATACAGCAAAGCTATATATCAATATTCATTATTTCCCAATTTGTATTAAGGAAGCCATACACGTAATTTATATGAATTTGCTGTTCATTGCTGAATTCCTCAATTATTTCTTACTATTTAAAAAACCTATAACCAAAAAGTCTAAAATGTACAAAACATCAATTTATGATATTGTCATACAAGACACATTTTTCCCCAGCATGAACACACAAAGGGGGCAGCCTCCCCTCCGTAAACGAACATGAGGGAGGCAAAGCATGTCTCTCACACACCCCATTCTGTTCTCACATTTACATCATTTCAGATTATGCAATGACAATGATTCATTTTTAAAGAAAAATGTACACCTGAAGTGATCACATTGCAAGAGATTTTTTAATTTAACATGCCCCCCCCCCCCCTTTTAAATTAGTTGGCATTTCCCTCAATAGAGGTAAAACTGGCAGTCGTAACATGCAACTGACAAATTAATCCAAACTTGCACACTATTTCACTATTTTTACAAGTGTGTATAGTGTAGGAAAAGAAAGTTTAAAACTTGATAAATGTTACTGCCAAATACTTTTCATCATCATAAACCGAAACAGCAACGTAAAAAAAATTACATTTTAAAGTGTAGGCCTACACAAGTAAAAAAGTGTTGAAAATAAAAGCCCAAACTAAAGCCCGTAGACAGCAAAAAATAATTACTTCTTAATTGTGACACAGACTTTGTATAACATTTAAGATACATAAAAAGTTACCACGAACAAAAAAAAATTGTTGCACCCAAAAAATTAACTTTCTCACATCCTCGTACCTTATTAAATTTGAACTATTTTGTGTAACACAAATGATAGAAAAAAAAAAAACAACAAAAACTAATATGAGTTATTTTATTATACCGTATAATTTTCCAAAAATTTAGAAAACAGCATTAAATAAAATGTCTGGAATAGTCAATAATAAAATTTACAACATTTATTTAACCTTATTTTATAAAATTCATTTCAGTATGAAATTCAGATAAGGTGACTCAAATAAATTATTTCACTTGTGCGACTGAATTTGTACAGAAGCTATTGAATACAATTTTCTGTTATTTGTTGGAAATGAAAGCACAAGCAATGTTAACGTACAGTGTTTGTAACTTGCTATTGAATACACCTCACCTGGTGCATATGTTAGCATGTCAAGCGTACTCATTTATTTATGTGGAACTGAAACATGCGATCCCAATATCTTTATTGATTAAAATAACACGCACTTCCACATGCATCTATGTTTTCAAAAAATATAGCATACCTATTAGAAACAGGCGTTTGGGACCCCTGAAAATGGCTAAAATTAATTTCTTCATATCGCTATATCTATGAAAATATTGACCTACTTATTAAAACAGGAAGATAGAAACATAGTTTGACTTTTAGCTCCATACATTCCACAAATAAAATAACATGGTCAAAGTGTACAGCACCATTCATAAAAGATATCCACGAAAACACTGTGCTCCAATTTAATGCTCTGCACATTGACAGTAGCTTATCAACCTTTATCTCTGTACCAGCGACACCCATGTTATTTCATATTTACATTGCCTCTTGCAGATACACAAGCATTAGGTGAGGATTTAATTTCAGATGGTTGCTACTGAAGGGTTTAGTAATGTGTGCATTGCAATAATCAATAAGTGCTATGGATGATGCAGTCTGGTGCACATTAAGGCTCTATTTCAAAGAAAATTTTGGATAATTCATTTTTTGCTTTTATGAATTCCGAGAAGAAAAATTTAGAATCTGTGATTATACTTCAACTTTTCTTTACCTTCCACTACAGAAGAAGCATGGCAGTTAAACTTTTGTATATTGAGACCACAATCAAACTATTTTTTTTTTAATATTCTTAATTTGTTCGACTGACTGCATTCAAAATGTACATTAAAATTTCAACTGCCTTGACAACATTCTAGAGCAAGGTGAATATAATTTGCAGTATAATCACACAAAGTTCACATTTTTCTGCTCATAATTTCATAAAAAGGAAAAAAATAAAATAATCCAATAGTGTGTGAAGCAGCTTTGTCATAATCATGGAACTTCAGTTGTATTGGATGGTAGCAAATAAATGTTCTTCATGTCTGTGATGTCGTCTTATCATCACCTGGAATAAGCTTTCATTTTATAGGCCAATCACATACACGGGTGGCCATGCGATGCTGGTTTGTGTCCCGGCTGGGTCATGCTGTTGACCAGTGGTTTTCTCGGTCTACTCTGGTTTCACCCCAACCTCTGCAACCCGTCACTTCTCCATTATGTAGCTTCATTTCAGGTCAACTCAATGGAAAAAGAACTTGTAGTAGGTGACTTCCGCATCCTTAGCGTGTAGAAGGTATGGTGGCTACGAAATTGTCCTCCACACTGTCAAGATCTTTCCATCATATCTAAGAAACCACCTGGATATGATTAACCACTAGTTATATCAACAACTAACAATACAATTCGCACAGAGCTTTGCAGATGTGTTGATACACAACATAAGTGGAAAAATATTCCACCATAACGATGCAATTGTGGTGCTGAAAGGCAAATAGTCCAGTAGACAGAGAACAAATGCCCCTGTGAGCTTACCTAGGAACATTTACAGACTTCTTTAATGTAACAAATGATGCAAGATAATCTGCACAAGATCTAGATGTGAAGCACTTCTTTATAAACCCGTACGTCTTGCGATGTATGTATGCCATATGATAAATAAATAAGAAAATAAATGTCATGTCATTCTTGAGGGTCCAGCAAATGCCTACGGGAGCACAGTTCAGATACCCGCATAATCAGAGAATATTGATGCCCTACCTTAGGGTACCCTCCCATATATTATTTTAAGCATGTCACAAAGCATTTCAAGCACCAGGCACATGACCACTTTCAAGACTGCCCAGCAGCTTCTACAGTACATAGAGTCATGCAAGCAGGTAAGCTGTTACTTGAAGCGCACTTACATGCTGACCAGAAAGAGCATGCAGCGTTGTCTCACCTATGAGGCAGCTGTGCAGACAAGTGAAGGCTATTTGGCTACAATCCTCTACACGCCAACAGTCCAGGATTTCGTTAAAAGAGAAAACTAAAGAAACAGAAGAGTGGTTTAGGCCAGCAAGGTTTCAAAGTTTAAGAGAGATGGGAAGAGAGAGGCATTCTATCTTACACATGTACAAGAACAACCTCTACCAAAACGTCAAAGTAACATTTATAATGTTGGTCTTCTACAGTATAACCTTATGTACAAGCTTATCTTGGGATAACCTGGATTGGTTTAGAGTCAAGATGTATATAATATGTTAGGGTTCCATCTGCTATACTTGCAGACGGCAGCATTAAATGAGTAATCCATGTTAAAGTTAAACATTTTCAAACCGCAAGTATTATCTGTGAAATTACTCAAAAAATACTAGTACATAATGAGAAATATACCAAATTTTTTATACCTATTAATTACAATCTAAGTAAACATTTATGTTTTTAACATATCTGCAACAAAAAATTCTGAGCACAAATTTTTTTAAAATCCTTTCTATTTAAATATTTCTTAAGAGGCCATTCCAGTGTTTCAGGTGCACGTATGCAACCCGCATTAAACCCATATAAATCAAGAGTAATATTACATTTGCTGTAGCAGTAAGAGTATTACACATATCAACATTATCTTTGCTCTCTATGAGAAGACACTGTAGTTCTTATTTTCGCTGTGTTCTGCTAAATCTAGTATGACAAACGGTTACATTAAAAACCTAATAAAAAAAAGTTTTGTAAAATTTATAGTCAACCATTCTTTATACTTAACTTCGACGAAAGCAGCAAAAATAAGAACGACTGAGTCTTTGATAAAAAACGAAGATAATGTTGATATGTGTAATACTTATATTGGTATAATGAAGGTAATATTAGCCTTGTTTTATATTGGCTTAATGCGGGTTGCATACATGCCCCTGAAACACTGGAACGGCCTCTTAAGGTCGCGCCTACCATGTGCTTCAAATGTGTGTAATGTGAGGAGAAATGTTTTTTTTTACAAAACTGTTCAACATGTATCTATTGCGTCATTGTACGAAAAGAAAAACACACTTCGGACAAGAATGGAATGTCATTACTCCACATTCATTAAAACCACAGTGTCTAAGTCTGCCTACATAGCAAAAATCTGCATTTTTAAGCTGCCTACCTCAAAATGTACTAACTGGATGTACATGAAAATCTGATAGAAATAAGCACTAAACTTTCCACCAATAATATTATATGATCACCACTTAAAGTTACATAGTAAAAATGGATTGGCAGGAATCTTTCACGCTAGTACAGCGTTTAGCTCATTGTGATGAGACAGCATTTGATACATGCTTCAAGGTCACCCATATAGATTCTTAGGCTCCAACGCATGATAACTGCTCAAGGTAGGCAGCTCCCGTAAGACATTTTTGCAAAACATTTTTTTGTCATAAAGATTGGTCTTTAAAATTGGTCCCCTGAGAATTAACCCAGTGGTTGTAAGTTAGGTATGCAGAGACTTAAAAAGAGTCTTCATGACAGTTTTATGAAGTTTTAACTTACACAAGAAACACTTCAGTAAACAACAAGGCATTTAATGTGAAAAATACGGGCATAGTTTTTGTTTTAACTGATTTACAAATACACGTACAATGAGAGCTTATTTGCTGTATATGGTCTATATAAATGTTTCTGTAATATCTAATTTGTAATCTGTTAAATATGTTTTAATACAAAGGAAATTTTCGAGAAGGGAGTAGTTTTTTTTTTCTGCACTGACAGGATAAAACAAATATTTACAATCCCAGATCAGCTCCCATCACAAATGATCCCAAGTAACAATTTCTAGTCTGAAGTGACCAATTAGAACGTGAAGACAAACTTATACCTTCAAAATTAACATACAGTATTTATTCTATGTGAATGTTAACTCATAAACCATATTTAAACAATACTTGTACATATGTATGCCTACCACTCTTGACATTTTGCTGTTACCAAGAAAGATGAAAAAGAAGACAGTGAAAAACAAGCAGATAAATTTTAAAGTAATTCACATGCAAATGACGAAAGTAGAGGAGGGAAAAAACAGATTTTAATTAAATTGTCCATAAACAACATGCAAAAATTACACTTTTAGCATAGGCACTAATATGTAAAAAGTATAAGTTGAAAGAAAAAGTAAAGTCTTAAATATTTTTATAAAACACATTGAAGACAATATTTGACATATCATATGTGATTTTAGTCCTAGCCTACAGTCAATGCCAAACTTTGTTTAACAACACTATAGGATATTTTCTGATACAAAATGAAGTATACACACAAGTTTAATAAAATTAATTATATTTATATATTAATATAACAACTCAGTTTTAAATGGAATAATTTTTTTAGCATTAAGTCTGATGAGAGACTGTACATTTTCTTAAAAACAGTTTACCCAACCAAGTTAAGTTCCAACTGTCAAAGATACGTACTGCTAATTAAATAGAATACGTGCACATATTATAGTAACTTACAGCAAATTTTGGTTACTAAAAACAAAAATCCCCTATAACTACATCAACATCAATAAAGATGGGTTATTGCAGCATCTGTTGCACAAATGTTAGTTTTCATTGTAAAAATTCAAGCAAAAAATTGTATGCAACTTCATAAGCAGACATATTGCAGGGCAAAAATATCTTCATTTTCATAACACATGATAACGTTCGGTCCAAAAATTTACACTGTAAAATAGAAGTTAATGTATATAATTTTGTCTAAAAAAAAGTATTTTAATGACAATGAACAAAAAGTATAAAAAAACCTTTATCCCACATAATAAATATATTTAACAGCAACATCCAAAAAATTTACCAACACCTTGCAATAAGTTACAAAAATTCACAAAAAAATTGTGTTGCATTGTTTTACGTCTTAAATTTGAACATCCAATAAAGTTGACAAGGTAAACAAGACTGGTACTGTACAACCCACAGAAAATAAGATATACTGAGTGTGTGCATGCACACACATACACACAATTTTTTTTCCTTCCAAATTTGCTTATAGAAACTTACAATTTTAAATTGATTCCATTAGAGCTGAATTAAGCACCATGCCCTCTTAAGGGTGTTGTCTACCACAATTTCATCACCATTTTTTTTTTATTTTTTATTTGTACCAGATATTTTTTTTCTTATTTCAGGCAAAATATGTGACTAAATTTGACTCTCATGAAATTTTTTTATCTCTCATAGTTTTCACGTAATGGCTTGTTAAAGTCAGATTTTACATGCTTCCGTTTTAACGACTACACTAAAACCAACTGATATACCAAACTCAAAAAAATCACAGTAGATAAAGACATTGCAGGCTACAATGGCATGCTCATAAAATTAAAGAATAAAAATTATTTGTATTTTTAAAAAAATTACTGAATTTTTAAATTTTTTATTTTTAGTTTGAGCGTTCTTTTTAATTCACATAATTTTTATTCTTTATTTTTATGAGCATGACATTGTAGCCTGCAACATCTTTATCCACCGTGATTTTTTTGAGTCTGGTATATCAGTTGGTTTTAGTGTAGTCGTTAAAACAGAAACATGCAAAATATGACTAACAACACATTACACAAAAACTATGAGAGAAAAAAATTTCATAAGAGCCAAATTTAGTCACATTTTGTGTCCAAAATAAGAAAAAAAAAAAAAAATCTGGTACAAATAAAAAATAAAATAATGGTGAAGAAAATTGTGGTAGACCGCGCCGTAAGTGCCAACCATCGTACTCCATCTCATGCTCTTTCTGTCTCATGCTCCCTCTCTCCCAATAGAAGTAATATGAGTTGGGCAGTTAAGGCACAAAAACTAAAAAAAAAATAATTTTTTTGATGTTGAGCAAACTTAAAAAGTATTTAGCGTCCCTCACTGCTTTGTTTTCATATCTCTGAGTACACACATAAAGTACTCATTACTGCCTCTAAAGTTAACTTCTGCAACAGTTGAACTACAACAAGGCAAAAACTATTTGACCTCTAATATGGAAAAAAATATATATATCCATGTTCTTTACTGCCTTAGTCTAATGATACTCTTGGCTTTCTTTCTCAACCGAAGGCATTTAACATGGTTTCCTCGTTTTATTGTTCTCTCAACATGATATGTGGCTGCACTTACAAACAAGTATCCTGTAAATTTGTTATGTTTATGAAAATATTTACTTATGATGCACCAAACACAATTAGAATTATACTGTACAATGCAGTACACATTTTTTAACATGACAATTGCCAAGCTGGACTGTCTTTATTATGAGAATATGTATTCTGTAACTAATAATGGCACCGTGACTGTCTTTCAAAAGCTTTGTGACTCTCTTTATATACAGATAGGGTTCTAGGGTGTTGTTACTAGACAAAGTTCATGAAAATGGCAGACGTATTTAGGTTGTGTTCTACGGCTATGCTCGTTGGAGAACAAATCCGATTGAAATATTGCTTGGAAGACGACAGAATTACATTATTTTAGTTTCCCTTCAATAATTAAACATGTTTGGGTAATTATATGTCAGTTTATATTAACTTTTAATGCCGATACAAACAACAAATTCAAAGCAACACGCGTGCTGCCATCTCTTGGCCGGAGATACTAACACAGTGCCAGTGCTGCTATCTCTTGTAAGCGCAGCGCACTGTCTTTTAATGAGAGACAAGGTGAAGTTATAACTTTTAAAATGGGAATTCTAAAGAGGAACAACTATGAATTGTATAATTTAAACTTAAGTAATTAATAGTTCAAAACATGCTGTGAAAAGGAAGAAAATATAATTTAGCAAGATGGATGAAGGTTTTCAGAACACATCCTACAGTGTTGCCGAGTATATAGAGATGCTGGTAAAGAGAGGAGTTAGAGACTACGATTTAAAGACAGTCACGAGTGACTATCTTAATCGCTGTCGCTCACGAAAGACAGTCTCAAGTGACGATCTTTACCAAAACTGATGTTAGAGAATAGACCCCCAGGTCTCAGTACACTGAACCTACATTACATGCTACCAGTTACTTTTTTTTATCTCCGTGCAGTCTACATTGCTGTAGGATCATTCTGCTCAATTTTAAACACCCTGAAAACTATGAACAAGTTAAGTATTCTTATGACGAAAAACCACACAAAAACCGATGCTCTTAATTTTTTAATCCTGTAGCAATATTTATGTCTTCTCGAAGCACAAAATGGTTTTCATCCAAAAGCGATATTGTGAAACATGACTGAGTTCCGTCCAACATAATTTGACATATAAATCCCTATCCTTACTGTCGCCAAGATTCTATAATAGGCAATGTTTTTAAGAGTCAGTGGACCTTAGCCGGGGAAGGCGGAAAGTTGAATGTAACATGTCGGTCAACATCTCAGCGCCCCTATACTCCGTCCACTCTAAGGTTGCAGCAGAAATAAAAATTGCTAACAAAGTAAATCAAAGCAATTTAATTATGTCTTCATTCCTAATATTGTGATTGTGCCGTTACAAACTTTACTTGTATTTTCCAATAATTCAAATTAAATTTATGCTGTGCAAAAATTTTATAGTCATTCACTTGACTGAATTAGCTGCAACCTTAGAATGGATAGGGTATAGGCACAGAGTACTGAACTAGCATGCAGTGTTTTCGTAGACATTGTTTTTCAACTGGACTTCATGCGATGGCCCTGTTATTTGTGGAAAGTATGTGGTAAAGTCCAATGCTGGTTTCTAACGATTTTGTTTTACGATTACAGCTGATATTTTCTCAGCTACAGCAATGTGAAAAAGTCACTTTTAGCACTTTCAAAGAGCTTGGTAGTCATGTTTTTTATTAGCAGACAGCATTTTTACATCCATCGGGACACAGTCTGAAGTGTGTCTTCTTTTCGTAGATAAATATACAAACATTTTAATAGTTTACGTGAAAAAATACTTCCCGTACCATGCTACAACAGGCTCACGCGCCAGGTGAAAAAGTGATTTTAAGTAACAACAGTAATACTGGTTTTTCTTGCCACAGCTGTGATAGTTTGCAGAAACCTGCTCTGTCTTAACATTAAATATAACATATTATTTTATTTGTTTACGGTACCATGTGTTTCACATGGTCGCAAACAGTTTCGTGGCTTTGATAGAGAAAAGCAGAGCAAACAAGAAAGAATTCGGACAAGACCTGAATTACGGGCATGGCCTCCAAGTTTCTCAGCTTTCACTAGAATTTTTTTAAAACCTAAAATAGCTCAGTAACTTTGTTGCAAGTTGGTTTTACTACCTCACCTAATTTTGCGAGACAAACAGTATAACATCTATAACTAATTTTTGATGAACTAATTAGCTACCATTATGCTGTATATTGCCTCAACAAAATCGTAATACATAATTAAAACCAGTTATTACCAAATTTACCCACAAATTTCACAATATCAGCTTTTTTTACTAAATTATCCTTAAAAGTGTAGAAACATTGATCAAAGCCCTCTTAAGAAACCATCCCAACATTCGTCTGGAGTGTTTTTGAAAAATTGATAGTTTTAATCGACAGCTGTTGACAGCAAGCATAAATAAAATTTACGAACTTAAATATAGACCTTATGTATAAATATGTGCATAAGAAAAACCACTAAAAATTTTGTCCATTCTGCATTCGTCTCTTGATACAGAGCAGCTCCACGGGACAAAAAATAGAAAATGTAATCTATTTCTTCTGTCATCCTGCCAGGAAACAGATTTAGCTCGCGTGATATCAAAGTATCTTGAGTTCTGCTGGCTGTCCCTCACATTCTTTCACTCATGGTTGTGTATTGCCTGCCACATTAATTTTTCTTTTAAATGTTATTTTAATTTTTGTTTTGTACTGCTTTCAAAAATGACGCACAGATAATCATCACGCTAGTTCGTATTTTTTTTTAGTTCTACTTAAAAATTTGATTCAGGGTGGAATTACAACTTACAAATCAATATAAATAAAGACTGAATGAAATAAAACATGTTTGCCCTTACCTACTGATAATGTACGTTTTACGACAACTTGATTTTTTTATTTCATTCGAATTTTAAAACCCTTCCATTGTACAACGACTAACAACTGCCAACAAAAAAATTATCTGACCCACATCAATATACATTTTCCCTTGATAACATTTTATAAATAATTATGAAAATTGACAATTAAATACAAATTACACAAATTAAAAAGCTTACTTCAAAATTCAATATCAACAGAAAGTAATGGCTTCTACACAAGTTTACTTTGGTAGCTTAAAACACCAAAATCAAATTATAACATACCTTTGAAGTAAATTCATAGCTTCTGTATTGTCAATTTCAACTCCTAATTCTTTAAATGCCCGTATCAATTCCTCCACATCTATTTTACCTGCAAAAGAAGCCATATAAGCAGTTTTTTAAATGATAAAAAACAATTTTGGCACTGAATTTTAAAAATATAGTGATTTATTAAATTTAAAACATAAAAAACTAATTTTAAAAAACTTTTATTTTAGGTGACCTTTTAAGCATAAGGAAACCACAAAACCTTAAAGACACTGGTCTGATGTATCACGATTGTGTACATACTTCACAAAATAGTCGACAAAAACTACCATCCTACTATGCCAACAACAAATATAAAAAATACATGTTCAAACCTTTTCTGTAAATTATTGACGTTAGATCACAAATTCCAATGTTAAAAAAAATTTTAAAACATTATATTTATTTATATACACACACACACATGCGCACACACGCACGCGTGGACACACACACACACACACACAAACACACACACACACATACAAACACATACAAACACACACAAACACACACAAAAACACACAAAAACACACAAAAACACACACAAACACACACAAACACACACACAAACACACACACAAACACACACACAAACACACACACACACCTGAAGAACCACTTTAGAAATGGAAATATTAATTCCAAAACTTATTTATTTCGAACTAAAACTGTTACATTTTTTTAATGTAGGGCAGTAAAACATGACCTTTGCGTGGTTTCAAATTTTTTCCTTCCAGATGTACCAACATCACTCACCATCTTTATTCTTGTCAATGTGTGTGAACTGGAGTCGGAGATTTTTCTCATGCTCCCTGACATAGTGGATGAACTCCGCTAGCGTGAGGTCTCCACTCTTGTTCATATCCGAGCGCTCCATAAATTGCTGAAAAAACAATATAGTGGAACCTTGTTAGTAAAAACACTGGGTTAATACAAAATTCTCTTTAATATAAAGTGGTTTTATATTCCCTTGGAATGAGATGAGAAATTAAATATCAACTGTAATAATCAATAAATGTTCGATACATAAAACAATGTAATGTCATAGTTGTATTTTGGGACTAAACACAGTGAAAATACATTTACAGAATTTTTAAGTTTTTGTAAACACCTGTTAATGCAAACATTATTACAAATTGCTAAAAAATTTATGTCCCTTACCAATTGTATTAATGAGGTTCGACTGTAGGCTTTACATAGGAAATGGAATGGTGATATTTGGTCAGTACGCAACACGTGGGTGTACCTAGGAATAGTTTTCGGAGGGGGTTTCGAACCTTTCATCTTGCACATAAATGTGTCAATGTCATCTGTGTTTGATGTCTCTGAATGTGATATTAACATGTGATATAAACTTATTTTATTAACATTTTTGTTATTTTTTGAATATACTGTACCTTTTGTAATGTAAAATATAATACCTAGATAAGGAAACTTAAAATTTTGGGAGGGGTTTGAACCACCAAAACCACCCCCCTGGGTATGCCCACGACTCAACAAGGATGCAAGAACAATGTTTCAGCATGTCACTCACATTCTGCCTTATGCGAAACCACAGAATAAATGAAGCTTTTCATTGCTTTAATCGTCCCAATTCTCAGGAATTACAGGAATATAAACAATGCTACATGGATTTGAGTCATTGCTTTATATAACATCTAGTGTTGTATTGTTTGAGGCACTGTAATCATTTTCTATACTTTTTTTAACTATTTAGAAATAGAAAAAATGATGCTGCAAAGCTCAACATCAGTTAACTGTCAGAAGCTACATACGGAAGCTTTTTAGTCACTGTACCAGCTCTCAGGGTAGTACTAGCATGTAAACAAAGCCAAATGACATTTGAGACATTGGTTTAAACCACTTCTTGTATATCAAGAAAAAATGTACATAATTTATTTGAACCTCAATCATATATTTAGAAATGGTAAACGTGACATTCTTCAAGTGACAATTTTGCCACTGATTATAAGATAGTGCCTACTTAGTTCAGTATAACCAAACATCGACGAGCTCAGACACAATGAAAATCCAAAGAAAAACTGAGTACGATGAAATCAAGTCACATCGCTTCTGTTACTAGGTACTCATTTATTCTGTGGTGAAACGGCTTAATACATTTCCAAGTATTAAAATAAAATGCATTTCAAACTATGCCTCGTTTTCTAAAAATATAGCATTGCTATTAGGTAAATGTTTCTGGGCTGCAAATCTAGTTAATGCTCTGAGCATACGGGTGGCACTATTCTTGATGCTAGCACTATTGTTGCCTTTTGGCTTACACTTTTTTTATCAACTTTAAGGAGGGAAAGGGGGAGACGCTAAATATTGAACTTCGAGAACTTCTTTAAGTGGCATGTCTATCTCGCACCATTTTACAGTTTAGAGACTCATGGTGGAATGACATCGCTGCGAAGATCTCGACAAGAAACAAGAGAATTGTGTGCGTAATTGTAGAAAAGTGGCAGTGGTAATAAATTATCACTGCAAACTGCAAAATAACTACTAATAAAATCAAACACTCTGCATTAACATTAACTAAAAATAAATTTTTACCTAAGTTACATCACATTTCTCGTGTGCAAGTTAATGCTAAAATTGCAGCACATCCAGAATTCTGAACTAATTCAAATCCTAGACCAGTAAAAAAAAAACTGAACCAGAATCCATAAGCTAATGTAGCAGCAAGAAGAAAACGTTAAGTTAGCAGTAACATGTAATAAAGCTGACAAGCTTTTAATTTGGAGGAATACTGCAAGAGCCCAACAGATTTATCTTAAACCACTGCACCAAAAATTCTTACTTAAGGGTGCGGTCTACCGCAAATTTCATCATCATTATTTAATTTTTTATTTGTACTACATATTTTTTTCTTATTTTAGACACAAAATGTGACTAAACTTGGCTCTTATGAAATTTTTGTATCTCTCATAGTTTTCGCTTAATGGCTTGTTAAAGTCATATTTTGCGTGTTTCCGTTTTAACGACCACACTAAAACCAACCGATATACCAAACTGAAAAAAACCACAGTGGATAAAGACATTGCAGGCTACAATGACATGCTCATAAAATTAAAGAATAAAAATTATATGTTTTTTTAAAAAAATATTGCATTTTTTAAATTTTTATTTTCAGTTTCAGCATTTTTTTAAAATTCAAATAATTTTTATTCTTTAATTTTATGAGCATGTTATTGTAGCCTGCAATGTCTGTATCCACTGTGATTTTTTTCAGTTTAGTATATCAGTTGGTTTTAGTGTGGTCGTTAAAACGGAAACACGCAAAATATGACTTAAACAAGCCATTACGCGAAAACTATGAGAGATAAAAAATTACATAATAGCCAAATTTAGTAACATTTTGTGCCTAAAATAAGAAAAAAATATCTTGTACCAATAAAAAATTAAAAAATGGCGATGAAAATTGTGATAGACCGCCCTTAAGGCACGGTTTCAGTCGCTATATTGAATTATTTCATTTCATCATGGAATTCTAAGAAGAAAAAATGTTAAATATGTTATTATACCTCAAATTCTATTTACATTTCGCTACAGTACAGACCTTATGATTTATCTGTTAACTTATAATTACGACGCAACGTGTGTGGCAATTTTTTTTACATTCATAATTTGTCCTAATAATTGCGACCTAACTGTACAATACTATACGCCATTCGGAATAAAGTGAGCACTAAAGATTTAACCTTTGAAAAAAATCACTAGCCGTTACTGCATATACATCACCACTAACAAGAGTTACTTTATTGCTTGTATGGTTGGTAACGATTTATTGTACGTAGTTCCGTGTATTTTCCTATTTGAATACAACGTTAGTGAAAGAACATATGACGAACTCGACCTGTCTGTATTTAATACACTTCAAAATATTTACTTATGATCTTATTGACATTCATACATACATTATAATTAGACTCGATTGGCGCGAGAATTATGTGACGCTATCGTCAACCTTGAGACGCCGTGGTCGATACAGCTTGCTCCGTGCTTCAGACAGTTCAAAACTCCACCAACAGGTGGCATCAGAGTTAGGTTCTCGCCGCCAAGTTGCATATTTGGTTGCATCATTTGCGTGCGTTTGCCGTTTTGAGTATATACACATTCAAAAGTATTGGAAATTACTTTAAGTATCATTGCCGAAATGATGTGAAACCATCAGTAATCTGTGTATTATGTTTTACGTTTGCTAGCCTAAAAACAACATACTTTTTATTTCACGTGTTAAGAAAATACGTTAATTATTGTTTCTGAAGCGCGTCGTCGTTGTTCGTGGCAGTAGAACTGAACGAAACTTGAATTATTGAATAGCGTGTGTCATGTCTGTTGTAGTGGCGGTTTTGCGTTACAAATTCAAATAAAATATGCCCTCATTTACGAGATGCGTAACGGCAATAGCGCGTGTTGTTTAGATTAGTCGATGGACAGAAACCAGACATT
>PNEQ01126987.1:0-13307 GCA_003012365.1 Medauroidea extradentata | reverse complement strand
GTGACTATATGCTCCGTACATTAACGGAAAATTTCCGTAAAATTACACATAGACTTGTGAAAATTCATTACGGAAATGTCCGTATTTTTTAAAATACGGGGACATGTCCGTATTTAATTTTTACGGACTCAATTTCCGTATATTTACGGCGGATTTCCGTAAAAAATTCCGTAATTTCACGGAAATTTTTAACAGTGTGGGTGTATGTGTGTCGTATCATGAAGCATCTGTTTACATGAATTCTCTTATAAATGCTGGTTCCCCCTCGTGTAGATGATGAAGCATTCGTACAGTATGTGTTTGACAATCCCGATATAAATATCCGTACTCTTGATGGCCTAAACACGTTTCATGCAATGGGAGGAATTCAATGTATTACACCTAGCGCAAGCGTTGAAACACATATTCAGGTTGAAAGAATACCATTGCAGTGGTTTGTCATGCTACAACTCGCCTGGATTTACAAACGAATCTACAGAAAATTCACCTTTTGATTTATAATTTTTTAAAAATATAATTACCATTATATTTTTCAGTTTCACGAATTTAATAAAGAATGTAAACGTTTATGCCAGAGAGAAAAAATCTGCTTTATTTGTGGTGGGTGGGAGGTCCGTGATGCTGTTTGTTGACGTCTGTATCTGAAAAGTTTTCAAACAGCTGCCGGTTATAGCCAGCCCGGAACACGGCGGGTCCATAGGTGATGAATAATGGAACTACCCTTACTTAAAAAGGGCAAGGGAAAAATTCCCCCCCGAACCAAAACTGGCACAAATAAAATTTAATCAAATCTTGCATTAATTGTTGTAGTGTTTAAATGTACTTAATAGTGAATTGTTTCTAGTGAGTTTGGGTATATATGTATATAATATGCAGGGAGGGGAAACGAACAAGACTTTATAGATCAGTTTGATGTAACTTTAAGTTTTGTGCAAACACGTTCCGTTGATTAAACACATATTATAAGGTGCATGTTTTAAAAGAAACTAATTATTATCGCAAAAAGTGTGGGAACTCATTATTGCGTACACACACAATCAACTATATCCTGTCGCCTGGACTGTGATTCACCAATCAGAAGGCTACAAGTAGGGCATCGTTTTAAAGCATTAATAATGAGCTAAAACTTTTACTTGAGCGATATTAGAGATTTAATGATGACATAAAAGCTACAAGGTAAAAATCAGTCATGGGACAGGCTAAAATCTACTATCTGGCACCTATTTCTTACATTTACGGGAAAACCAGATGCTTTAGCGTAATTGTTCATTAGATCATTTTTATGCACTACAGAATAAGGAACGAAACTGAAAAAAAAATCATCCATTTATGACAATTACTTACGAAGATATTGGTATATAACTAATACACAGCAAGTCTGAAATTTGAGGGGGTGTAGGGGAGGAAGCACAGGGGGGAGAGGTGGGGATTTTTGGGATAAAACACCTCTAGTAGTATTCTAACAACTCTCCAAAATTCAGCTTTTATCTAATTTTTTCCGACATAAAACCTTTATTGACTGGGCTATGTAGCGTGCTACGGAAAGTACTTTTTCTTGTATAGTTATAAAAAGTGTTTCCAATCCGGGTTCGATTCTAGGCGTGGTCGGTCCCCGGACTTTCGCATTTGGAATTCGTGCCCGGCGATGCCGTTGGTCGTCGGGGTTTCTCGGCGATAAATCGTTTACCCCGTGAACAGCGCCGAAGACCTAGTGTTGACCAAAATCTATTCACTACTTCCTCGTCGTTTGTAGCTCCAAGAAGTTTGTTTTCCCGTCGCGTCGTCTTCATTCGGCTTCCATCCACTTCACCGAGGTTTGCTACTAGCGGGGTTTCAGGGCTGCCATTTCATGCTATTGACGTAGTTTTCTGACGACGGCCTGAATAACCTTACTGGCGCCCGGATTTTGGTCCTTCTTACCTGGAGCCAACACTTGATCATATCGTGTCTACCCTGCTCGACCCCTAGGTCAGAATTCACACGATGCACATTAAAGTGACTTAAGGCTCCTAAATGTGTACCGCCAGTGACAGTGAAAAAAAAATTATGTACGTTTTAATTGTTCTCCTTGCTCTCCCGCCTTCTCGGAAGGTGTTTTTTTTATAAGGGGGGAGGGGTATAACTTTGATCCCTTCCTTCATGGGTTATGTCATGATTGAGCAGCGCGGTAATTGCAGGCTGTCTCTCTTTGTGTGTGTGGCAGTTTGTCCAAGGTTGTCGGGTCCCGAGTTCCCGCCGGGTGGTCATTTTCGAATTCCACCTGCCTCATGAATATTAACCGCTTCTGCGCCGCCCCTCTGCGCCCTGCTGCCAAGTCCCGGCCTTGCCGCAGAACAGACAGATGCCGACACAAGCGTATTCGCACCTCTCGTTTATGTCCAGAACACACGACAGTTAGGAATATCGCGGGAGAGTCGACTCTTTGCTAGCAGGGGCGTCATTTAGGGGGGGGGGGGGGGCAAACCCCCCCCCACCCTAGATACATATTTTTTATATTTTGTTATTTAAATAATGCTAACTTAAAACCATAGAACTGAAGTTTTATTATTAAAGTTTCTAATTTATTCATGCTTAATTAATAAAAACGATGCAACAAGGTCACTGTCGCCGAAAAAAATCTTGTCCCCCTCCCCCAAGAAAAACCTAAAATGACGCCGCTGTTTGCTAGGCTCCAACGTGCCGGGTGTAACACTGAAGTTTTTCATCTATATTGGCTACTGTTTATTAGAAGCACTGTTTTTTATTTTCAAGATGCCCAGCTAGAACTGCACGGCTTGTATCACAGAACGTGTGTGATTTGTCTCAAGACACGACACGTGTCACAAATTGTATCATTCAATAACAGTATGATGAAGATACTACGGCTTGTTGGAGACAATGTTGATCTTGATTATTTTCATGATTTTCCAGTAGTCTAAGCTATTTTAGTAAGTTTTATTGTTTGAATCAGGAAAGAGAGCCGATATTGCAAAACCAATACATAGAGAAAATGGAAATTGTTTGTGCTATGTAGCCTGATTTTTTTTTTTTCAGAACATAAGTTTTTATAATTTTGGTTGATTATTGGCTTTAAGAAAATTTTATTGAGTTGATAATTAGCCAACATTATTGAAGTTATGTTTTTAAAAAAATCAGACATAGTACAAACAATTTCTAATATTTCTATGAAAAGTTTATGCGATATTTGCGCGCTTTCAGGATTTAAAGAATTAAACTCCTAAAAATTGCATGAACGGGACCTGTGGTAACGATAGTGTGTTCGTTGCACACATGAGGTCGTGTGTAAGACAGCCATAAGTGAGTGAAATGGCTTGGCGGTGCTGTTGATGTAAAGACACTTGGTGGGTTGTTGGTATTAGGCAAGAACTTCGCGTGTGATTGGCTACTAGGTAGTGCGGAACGTCCCTTATTTGTCGAGCCTCGCCCTAGCTGTTGATTGGCGAATGACTTTCCGCCATATTGGCTGGCTCGTGCGACTCAAGTTCGCCCCTCGTGTGGTAGTTTCGCTTCTGCATCGTCAAATATTCTGGGGCCCAGTGCCTAATGTTCTGGGTCGCTAAGGTGGAAAAATCTGTAATTTGTGATAGGCAGAAGTTGACCGTTACTAGGTCCAAATGCAGCACCTGTGTGTCCTCGCCCATTTTTGTCGAAAATTTTATATACTTTATTTTGTTATTTTATCGTTCATTTGTGTTTGTGTCGTCTTTCTCCATACGGCTGTATTCAATTTCTGAATTAATTTGTGTTGTTATTGTTCTGTTTTTTTTGTCATGTCGCCTTTCGGGATACGATTGTATTCCTTACCGGAATTGTCTTTTATGCTGCATGTTTGTTGACAACACTGGCTTTCTTTCTTTTTGTTTTATTGGCTTAACCAATTAGATTTCTGGTACGCCGCTGCTAAGCTTCTGTCAGAGAAGCAGTTTTACTGTTCTGTGTTTGTGCAAACTAAAAAATCACATTATTACAGAAATTGAATAATTTACATTGAAAGTATGAACAGTGAACTGTCTACGAAAACTCTGAGTGAAGTGAGGTTGAGAGGATGTGATGTACCGGTACCAAGATTACGAACATTTCAAATATTAAGTTTTTTTATTATACGTGTAACATACCCAAATACATACGTTGTTTACATTTGATGATTGACGATCTCCAGCTGACTAGAATATGTCAACATTTTGAAGAAAATTATAAGAAAAAATAAAGTTTAACAAATAGGAAAATTATTTAAGCATACAGAAATACTACACCGAACCGAATACAAGTGAAATATTTCTAACACGGTATTTTAACAAAATAATATTGTACACATAAAAATTGCACGGGAGAAAATATTTATTTAGTGGTCACCGCAAATATATTTTGCTATCACCACTAAAATATTTGGCTACTACAAAATTGTTTTGCGATTACTACAAAATAATTTTGCAGGAAAAATTTCCTATACAAATTTTCTTTTAGTGTGACTACATTCTGAATGTATTAGAAATTTTCAGCGTCTAGAATGTGCGCGTTTATCTAGACGAGGTCAGTATGTTGTCGCGTGACGTTTCGTGACGTCGCATCAGATAGTCCAATACTTGTAGCAAGAATTATGATGTAAATACAGAGTTGTATACTGATTCTAGCCTCATTTGTTCGTAGGAACGACGGTTGATGATAGTGTGCGCTTGGCTGTAAACACTGCGTGGAACTACAAAATACATTTTGATCGAGCAATTCTTGCAATGGGGGTGTTGTATAAACTGAATCATTTTATGGACGTACGCTGAATAGCAGAAAACCCACAGTAAAATAAAGAATATCACACAAATATATAGGAACAAGACAAATTTTCACACAACTTAAATTTTTAACGTGTTTCCTGGGCAAGCCTACACCGGTCATGTAGGTACCTTTCCGGAATAGTATGTGTTGTTACAAATTTGTAGACTTCTAAATCAAATGACATCGCTTTCGACGAGACGTAAAACTCTCTTGACTTGAGTTTATAATTTTGTTTGTATGAAATGCTGATATTTTACTTTGAGTTTTTGGGACTTAGCAACATGTGTAGCCTACGTCCATAAAAATAGCTCTGTTTTAAAATACTCTTTGAAATAAATAAATAAAAATGTTCTTTTTCTGATAGAGAGGTGTGAAAATGGTATGTATTTTCAAATCTGCGTAAGTTAGAAGTTGTTTATTTAGCCCACCTTCTTGTTCACCCCTACCTCACTAGCGACAAGTATTCTAAGCAAGCTATGTGACGAATTTCGTGAGCCATGAGTTTTTTTACATAAAAGTACGTTCGTCTGCCTGATCGTATGTTTGTAAGTCTATTGAAAATTGTTGACTGTAGATGTTTCTGACTAAGCGCCTTATGAACATCCCCGAAAGTATTGTTAACATGGCTTAATTTCCCTTCGCGGGGAAAAATTAATGACCCTGAACATGCTACCAAGTCGTTGAAGTATCTGGGTATTATTTATTGTGTGTCAGATAATGAATGTTTATTCCATCGTAAGCAACTTTTTTCACATTCATAGTTTTTGTACGTTAGCGGTTTTCACAGTACGGTCTCACGCATTTGTCAAAGTCGCCTGACAGGCAATGTGGTAGACAGTGAAATAACGAACAGCTAACCTAGCTGCTTTTCTCAAAACCTATACATACAGGCTGGATATGAAATGATACGGACATACTTCTTGAGGTAATCTCTTCTGTAAAATGAAGTGCAAAATGTTTATGTAAATAGAATCGCAAGACATATATACGAGCCCTTGAAAATTGAGGTCTTGTGTTGGTGAACTGTCAGAAGCGAAAGCAAATGTAATTACGATTCTTCGAACATGGTTTTATGTTACCGATAGCTTCAACCTAAGACCAACCTTTCATTTCTACTTCTCTTCGTAATGATATGACAGGGAAGACCACCCTCTTATTGCATACAACTTTCTTACCAACAAAATGTACAGACCGTGAACTATTCTGTTTGAAATGCGTATAGATGGTTCGCGATGAAGCCGAATTCACAACCACACTCAACGTACGTACGAACACACGCACGTACGTTAAGTATTAGAGATTGGATTCACAACAATACGTCATCTAGACATGCGTGGAAATTGTTTGTTTCATTACAAAATGCTTGTAACAGATGATCGTAATTTATTTTTATTTTTCGAAGCGAATTAACTAATTTATGACTAAAAGTTAAATTATTTCTCAATATAAATTAATATTTAACTGAGTCTTACATGTGCAAATGCTGCATTCACAACGACCACTTAGCGTACGTATGTACGAAGTAGAAAGTTGATCAACTGTATTACGCACGCTACGCGAGGATGTGAATGCTAGCTTGCACAATCGGTGTTTATACTTTTACACGCACGTACGCACGTACGCTAAGTGGTGGTTGTGAATTCAGCTTAAACTGGGCTCTTTTGAGTTCCGTTTCTGAAACAAATTACATTTCCGTTACTGCATAGAAATAATTTAATGGTTGCAAGAGTGCGTTGAACAATAAAAGAATAGAAATAGCAAGCGGTTCAGCGTAGTTAATAACATTAAAAAAAAAAATTTATAGTGAGAACCAGAGACTGTAGAGAAATTTCAGTTCAGGGTGTATTTTTTCACTCAATTACTGGATTTTACTGTTTGGCCAGTACTAATTATTAACGAAATATTATTAAATATGTATATGTAGACTTAGTTAACCCAGGATATTTATAATGACTTTTTATTCGTGATAGGTTGTCATACTAAGTAATTTTTGTTTAATCTGAACACTTTGTTCGCCTTAAATGAAGGCTTATTTTTAAAAAATAGTTCACTGTAAACTATTACAATATGTAATATTGAAGTAGGCCTACGTATAAACCACCTAATGAATTTCTATAAGAATTCTTTATACTTACAGTGTACTGGTTGGTGCCTTTATCAACATTTTCAGCTCTAGATCGACATGGTTATGTAGCAAATGTTTATGTTAGCATTTCCGTGAATTGTGAATGCTACGCTCCTTATATATTTTTTGCCGTTTTCTCACTCTGTGCAAAAATATTGATTATAATCAAAATACACAAACGAATTCTTCACTTCTGAACGCTGGTACGTTAGACCGGAGTTTACAAATACTCTGTGTTCTTACTGATGCGTCAGATGAAAACATGTTGTTACAAAGAAGAACACAGGTCCCAGTGTATACCTTCCGCCTCCATAATTGCAGTGAACAACTATTTCAAAGAATGTTTGACATGTATGGAAGCCATCCGACTTTCCCAAACAAACGTGACAGCACTAGTGACGTTCAGGTGACGTCACATCATCCAACTTTGTTATTCCAAGTATCTTTGAATAATCCTGAGAAAAACTGCAGTGGGAAGGACTCTGTCTTAAACGGAAGTTACTCAGAAGTCCACCTGTAAGGATAGCATGAAAAACAATAAAAAACACACAGTAAATTTTATGTCACAAGTAAGGTGAAAAGTCAGAGATATGCAGCGGGAATTTTCACTTGAGTCAAGAATAATATATAATTATAATTTATACAATGTAAAAATAATTACCTGCGAAGGTGCACTGTAGTGTTGTTACGAACTCAATTGAATCTAAATTTTTAATTTTTTAAAGTTAGTTAATGATAATTATTTGTTTTCTGCAAGTCACCTCTTTGAACCAAATTGAGTAGGCTATTTGTGTGTACCTTCTTACTGTTTAATAAATGTGGCAATTCTGGTTAGGGGTTAAATGATAAGAGAAGACAAAAATTTCTTTAAGTCGGTTAACTATTATTATGTTTTTACTAAACACGTGTAGGCCGGTAGAAGACCACATGAAGCGTCTAATTGATGTGATATTTTCTCAGGCACGACGCTTCTTTCATCTTCGCACTATGCATGTTCTTTCTTCCTTCCGACCAAGTTTTGTTCCTTTCTTGAATTTCTAGACGTCTTCGCTCACTTTCCACTTGAGTATTTTGTGGTTGAATGTTTATCTGTCTTGTATATCTGAGTCTGTTATGCCAGCCTCTTTCAGGTATTTTCTGAATTCGGTGACTTCAAGTTCTCCATGCTTTCTGTGTACTCCAAGATCTGTCTAGTTTGTCGGATGTCCTGCAGTCTTTTCACTTCAGTCGATGTTTCTTCATGTCATGTACTATGTTGGTTGGATATCTGTTCGGTCTCTTCACTGCTCCGCAATATTTATATTTATTGTTATTTATTGCACGTGTTTATAGTGTTAAACAGTCAGTTACTACCATATTAGGCTGGCACTTCAACTTGATATTAATTTTAAAGTAACATAGTCGTAATATAGTCGTAACGGACTGTTTGGCTGACATTGTAAATATGTGCAATAAATAATTGTTGTAAAAAGCTATGACTATTCTGTACAGTTTCAGGACATAGAAGAGTTCATCCTGTAGTTGCCCACAATGGGATTTGACGATGGACTTCTTTGAATGTGTTCAGCAACGAAAACATCAACTTCCATAAACAGTTTGGTTAAAGTTTTGCTTAGTTATTGAGAGTTAGTTCACCTTGCCGGTGTGACGTGGTGTAGCGTGGTACTGAATGTATTGTTTTCTTATGTAACCGTTAAAAATGTTTCCAATGCGTTCATCTACGAAAAGAAGGCTCGTTTTAAACTGTGTCTCTATGATTTTAAAAATGCCGTTCCGCTGTTTAAAAACATGATTTCTAAGCTCCTCAGAAGTGACAAAATTGACTTTTGTAGGCCTACGTTGTTGTTGCTAAGAAAATATCAACCATAATCGTAAAACTAAATCGTAGAAACCTGCATTGGACTTTACCACATACTTTCTACAAATGAAATTACGGAGTCATCGAGTCCCAATGAAAAACACATTCCATGAAAACACTGCACGCTAATTTAGTCATTCGCGATTAGAGGCGATGGCAATGTTTGACGGACGTGTTATATTCGACTTATCGCCGTCCGCGTTTCCATGCCTCAAAAAATCTCTTGTGTCTACTAACTGTTACTGCATACCGTTTACTGCTGGGCACTCTTACACTGCCTGCTGTATAGCTTATTTGTGGTAGGCTTGTTCATAAACTTAATTTTACACTTGAATTCTCTTCTTATACCGCACATAAGACATCCCCAAATTTCAGTTTCCCGTTTATTCTTCGTGTTGTCGTTTTGTGATCTGATGGCCGTACTTGTTTTCTTAGCACTGAAAACATTTGGGTAGACTAGAGATTATTTATCGCGGGAAATTTGACTGTTTGCAAGACTTCAATGTAATGCATTAATTTCCGACTCTCTTCTTTCGTTACTGGTGAGCCTATTTGACTGGGCCAATGATAATTCTAGTGGACATTTGCCATTGTAATATAATGTCGTCGCATAAAACTTAGAATGAGACTAAGAAAGTACATATAAACAAAAAATGAAAAAAAAAAAATAGTAAAAAGCCTAGTTAGGATGTAGTCGATGCATCCATAAACCAAAATAACAGGATATTAAATATCCCATAAGGAATTAGTCAATAACAAATAAAGGAAAATAAAATAATCATCCAGAAATACAGACGAAATACAAATCAAAATAATCTGGACACCAAAATTAAGACATTACAGACTGGGACGAAGACATTAATGAACACAGGACAGGATAACAACGACGACATCACAAACAATAGACTAGACGACACAACGATGAAGACAGAAAATAACGCAGTAGATTTATAAGGACCTACTTTTCACGATGTTTCGGGGACTGACATCTGCTCCCGTAATTGAGCTAAAAAAATATAGTAAATATCGGAAATGCAGTTGGTGGAGGCAGGGAAGCGGTCGGATGGGTCGCCGTGAAAGTTGCGGTGCTGTAGTTGCGTCACAGGGACGGATGCAGGCTACTGGAGCGCCGAGTGAAAACTGGTCGGCGGAGCGAGAGTCTGGACTCGTCTGGCCGCGAGGCACCCTCCCTCGTCGTAGTCGTTGTCGGGGTAAACACTGCCGGCAGCGTCTGTCCTCGGGGAGCAGTCACTAGAATGAAGGAGGCAGGGGGGAAACAGCTAGAGAGAGATGAAGCTACTCTGGATGCCTAACGGGGATACTATGCATTGCTCCCGACTAGAAAAACCTGTCTGCGTCCGCCAGACCCGGACCGTGCGATCGAAGCGACGTGTGGATGCTGCAGTGGTGCGCACGTACAACGGCCGTGGAGTTGTCTCGCCTCGCCCTTACAACATAGACATAGTCAGAAAGGGAGGGGGGTTGTCCATGAGGTCCAAACCCCCTCCCCTTCTTTTACCTTAAGGAAACTGATTAGTAAGTACCATTTCGCACCTTGAAAATCCAGATTATGGTGGACCCTCCTCCCCTCGCTTTATTGGGTGGTTGATATTACTTAATAACATTCCCAAGTTCGGCAACCCTAAACACAATTCCTGGCTACGCCCCTGAGTGCTTACTGTACGCGGATTCACAATCACACTTAACATACGTACGCACGTAACGTTTTTTGGATTGGATGCACATCACCGTAGCCATACCAAAAGTCCCAATCCACAGAAGTTCGTTTTGTAAAAAATCGTTTATTTACTAGGCAAGAAATTTGTGGAATGGCTGGCTGCCAGGAATAGCCTATAACACTTAACCAGATTTCACATCCAAAAAAGGGGCCCAATCTGTTAAAAAAATGCATGCTAAAATGTTACTGAAAACGTTTTTAATTTAGTTAAATTTCATTTAATGTCGTCTTTATTGATGGCGCAGCCAAGGCCTTATCGCATTTTCTTCCGCTGTATCATATACATAAGTATTACATAAGTCTTACTGGACGAATTAAATGTTACACAATAATTTCTTACTGAACAATAAGTCAAGCACAAGACAGTCTTATGCTAAAAATAGTACCCATTAGCTTTAATAATAGGCTAATTATAATTGTATTTATTAATGATGATACTTAGATTCAATGATGATTTTATAAAATTCTTTTAGATTTGGGTCGGCTATAAGACTAAATACAGCTGAAATATTATGTGATTTATGCGAGTAACGTTAGGTTTTGTTAGTACGTCTTGAGACAAAACAATAATCTGCATTAAAAACCTTTCGTCCATTAGCCCTCCTACCTGTTTTTTTTCTTCTCGACCCTTTTGTCCTTTGGCGATGCAACTTATTGGTAATGTTAATTGTATTGCACGTTACTAGGAAGTTATGTGTTGTTACTCTGTCTTGGGACAACCGCTAGTTGTGTTTAAATCGGTGAATGTTCAATTGTATGCTGGCCCTTATTGATAGAGGAGCATTGCGGATGTGTATTATAGTGACATTAGTGAAGATATTTTGGTCAGAACTTAACATCTAAGATTTTAGCGCTGGTGAGGGGGTGACATGATGCATGGAGCAGCGCCGGAACGAAGAGGCGGGAGAAACGGGAGATCCTCGAAGAAACCCGCCAACCTGCGGCATCGTCCGGCACGATTCCCACGTGCGAAAATCCGAGGACGGACCCCGCCGAGAACCGAACCCGGATAGACTTGGTTGGAGGTGAGTGCTGTAACCACTGCGCTAATCTCGGCCCCCGGTGATGTTACTTTTATTATGATTCTGAAGACTGTTATCACTGATATGCAGAAGGGTGGGAATGTCAGTCTTGTACGTTACATAATTTTTTAATTATCGAGGAATGTCTGATGCTTCAATCGTCATACGAACTCCACGTCAAATTATTTATATCTGTATATAAATATTTTTCTAGGTCCCTGAAAAAAAATGTTTTACGAAGTTTCAGCTGGACTTTCATAAACGATTGTGACGATGAATTCGGCATTTTGCTTACGAAGGGAGCCGCCTCGTCTTGTTGAGGATGTTGTTCTGCGTCGCTGCTGCTAATAACGGCGCAGTAAACCCACAGCTCAGCAGGTCCGTTATAATCTATGCTAACTAGGACAGCATTACTCATACGGCAATGTCGTGCTCCCCAGCCCTTTCGCCCTATAAATCTGGGCGGGCGGTGCGTGGTCGGGGACAAAATAAAGTGCCTTTGAGGGAGGCTGTGCGCGCACAAAGGACCTCGCAGGACCTCACGTGGGAGGTAGGCACACACGATTTACGGTCCCGTCGTCGTACACGACATCGTCCCGTGTCCGCGTGGGGCGGGTTTAAGTACCTTGTCCGCCGTGTGGTCGTCCTAGCCGTGTGTCCACCGAGTCCAGTGTCCATCTCGCGTCCTCCACATGTTTTGTTTAAGAGCGAGGTTTAGATAATTTTCTTTGTTTTTCAGTTTTACAGCCGTAACATTTATTCAAGTTGTATTGTCATAAATTTCTCTCTGGCAAGACATAGGATATGTATTTTTACAACTGCTTGATATAAATTGAAACTTTTATTAATTTGTTATGCAGAATCTTTGCAAGGAAATTATACGTAAACTTTCAAGAATGACTTCAAGTCCAATATAAGATCAACATATAACACTGTGGTCTCCAAAATTCAACCCAAATATATTCTAGGCCTCCACATTGCCGCATTTACCAAAAATATATTTAAAAAACAGACGTCATTGCAGAAAATCGGTAAATTAAATTTAGCACCGAGCTGTCCCCCCTGAAGACCCCTACACAGCGGACGATAGATACCGCTATGAGGTACGGGAACAGGCGGGCGATAAGAGCTAAACTGGCACATGCGTCAACAACAGTAAACAGTAGATTTCAGCAATTTCGAGGTGCGCGAAACAGTGATTCTAAACCTGGAAAATTAATATAGAGAAGCATAGTCTTAGGAGTCCTATATACCCAGCGCATGAACATTGTTGCAGCGTGCTAGGAGAAAGTTTTTGAAGAAATATTACAAAGGTGTGTTCGATATCTTTATCTAGGAAATTAAAATACATTTAAATGTTTTTGAATTTTTATATTCTAGAAATCATGCTTAGGAACGTGGTTATTAGTTTGGAGGGTTTCACTCAGATGGTAGCTACACTGTGGGCTTATTTAGATGTTATTTAGGGTTAAATGACTTTAAGACAGTTATGGTTAAACGGGCATTTACTATACTACAATGGCAGTTACTCTGAATACAAAATAGGTTACAATGTGTTCTATTTAGGAGGGGAGCGCAATGTTACTGATTATTAATATAATGTTACAAGTTTGAGAACACACAAACTTTATATGTGGGCAATTCCCATGAGTTCTTTGGGATAGAGGTCTATAATTACAAATAAAAGAGTTAAATTAAGTACTGGATTTAATAGCTCACAAAGCTATGAAATACACAAAACAGTAATCAACTAGAACTCTCACAACACAATTAGTTATGCACACAATTACTCCT
>PNEQ01126985.1:0-11447 GCA_003012365.1 Medauroidea extradentata | reverse complement strand
AAAAAAAAAAAAAAAAAAAAAAAAAAAAAAAAAAAAAAAAAAAAAAAAAAAAAAAAAAAACGAAGGTGAAGCACGGTTTCTAAAACAACACTTTCCTCAGTGTACGCCACCTGCCTGAACAAAAACAGGTTCGATACAGTCCTTAGCAAATTCACAGGCTAGATAACTATTCATAAAGAGCTGAAAGTTCCTGTGTTTTAATTCAAACTAGAGTTCTAACGCATATACGTTTGTGACATTTTTTTTCCAATTGATTGATGACTTAACTGGACGGCTCTTAACAAATAACAATCAAGAACAAAATTATAAACTGACGTGGCAGTAGGAAGCCATACGAATAGTCGAATTTTGCATGAGTGTAGATTGTACAGTAGGGACCTCTGATTCGAGGGAAAAGATTTATGCACCACTGTGTTTCTATGCCTCACGTGTACATCTGCAGTTCTATTTCGTGGTCAGTTATCTCAGCAACTTGCGATGCTGTTCGCAAATAACATATGTATGATGTCAAAATAACGTTATTATGATTGCTGCAGTCAAATGACAGACGTCCTAGTACAAAGACTCGCTGCCAACAACCATGAAGCTAAACTCTAGATGTATATATACAGCAATGAAAAAAGTTTGTGTGAAATTCTTCTCGGGAAAATCAGGGGTCCTTACGTTTCGTTATAAAGCAATTATTTAAACAGTGAGTGAGCGAAGAGGTTTTCGGTCAGCGCTTAACATCGAGGTCTTCAGCGCTGGTGAGGAGTGACATGTCAGTATGGAGCAGCACCGGAATGAATGGGCGGGGGAAACAGGAGATCCCCGAGAAAACCCGCCGACCAGCGGCATCGTCCGGCACGATTCCCACATGCGAAAATCCGTGCACCGATCCCGCCGTGAATCGAACCCGGATCGCCTTGCTTTTATTTAAACAGTTTTATACAAGAGTTAAAGGGGTTGAGGTGGCTGTAGTCTGAGGTGGGCACTTTATACTGATAGTAGTAAGTGGATAATGCTTCAGGGAGCTAATTCATGAAATTATGCGAGATTATTCCACTGCGAATTTGCTCGAAATTTCGTAATGGATTCCATTTTGCTATTCTTGAGTGAAAACAACTTCGAATTGAGATTATTCTATGCGGAAAAATCTCACATGCTCTTGGGGTCGTGAGATGCGATTCCGCAATGCCTTGAAGACGGCAGCCATGACACTTTTACCATGTATTTCGACAACCTCACTCTTTTAATAAGTCGTAATAATGCAAAAAAGTACTGCAGAGTGTCTGTGCGTATTTTTAAATTATGTTAATACTTTGCTTGTTCATTTTATGATACACGGTCGCAACAAAGCATCAATTTTATCACGAAACATACATTTAACATTGCATGTATGCATAGTAAGCCTACAGTATTATATGTATAATGAAACCGAAAGCATGAGCGATACTGTAATGTAGTGGTAAGGGCGCTTGGCTCATTGCAGAGAATTGTTGAAAACGGGTTCGAGGCGCATCAGTTTCCAATCGTTTTTTATGTAGCAAATTATTTACTCATTTGCAATTTTATCAACGAATATTAATATTTATTAATCTTTGTAACGTAATCATTCGAAGTTCCATACTATGTAAACCTACTGTGATTTTACTAACCCAAATTTTGTATAGAAAATTCTGCTCAAGAAATAACAAATAAACCAACATCCTACTCTTAGTTATCTCTCCTTTTGTGGTGACTTAAATTTCAGTACCTACGAGAAGTGTGCAATACAAAAATAATCTTACGTAGCAAATTTAATCTTTGCAAACAGCCATGTTCGTTTAAAAAGTAAACGCCGTTGTGTTCGTAAAATTGAAGCAAGATGGCAGCAGCGTCCTGAATTTCTAATAAAATGATTTGCGAATTAAATGTCTCTTGATAAAGACTTTGTAACTATTTGTTCGCAATTATATTCCACTACAAAACACGATGCTTGTTAATTATATATACTTTCTTTCTAATTCCTTTCGCACGCGTGTGAATATTGCGCGCGACCACAGAACAAATGATTTTTTCTTCCCGATGGTGCGTTCAGTGCGTCAAACAAGTAGAGCGTTCTTTTCACTCGCGGACTTCTGTCGCGGGAGTGTGACCGGAAGTTCGAAACTGAGGAAGATCTCGTACTAAGATTCCGCACTTCGGAATTTCAACTCAAGAATACCATTCTGCCATAGTGAGATAAATGTTTCGAAGTTTAGTAAGTGAAATTCGGCAATTCGAAATAATCTCGTAACAACTCGAGAATCGACCCCCAGGTGAGGGGTTATAGTTGAATGAAGTATGATAATCTAAATGTGGTGACTTTACTCGACGTAGTTTACATTACAGACGAGTACTACTCGACCACGACAACTAGTCCTCTCGCGAGGGGAAGAAGCGAGGCGCTATTAGTAGGTAGACACGTCACAGGGAGGGGAAATGTACTGCTCCTGACATGAGCTCATGGCACACAGTCAGGGGAGACGTAGCGCGGCGAAAATCGAGCCAGCTGCCTGTGCCACAGTATTATGGCCGGTGCTGTGGTGCACCACACCAGTTGCGCGTGGTCGTCAAGGACATCACAGCGGTAGTTCGCATTTTTCCCGCGGGACTAGTTGTCGTGGTCGAGTAGCAGGTACACGGTTGTACTAAGTAGGGCCTAATTAAGATAGGAGGGGACTGACTGTGTACTTAATTACTAGAGACAGGAAATTTCCTTAAAAAATTTTTGCAGCACTTTGTTTCAGTGCCTTACAAGCGCACCTTCATCTCGGCTTTGTGGTCAGTGATTGGATGCCGTAACACCCAGCGTGTGGAGGTTAAACCCGCAAACCACAGACGTGAAGTGTCGCAGTTATCCGTACACTGATTGGAACAGTCTAATGAATAATGACTCCGCACAAAACACTCTGTCAATAATCATGAAGTTGAGCTGCAAGTGTGCACGTAAGGCACTGAAACAAAGTGCGGCAAAAATCTTTTTACCAAAAATTCCTGCCCCTATAAATTACATTCAGGTTTATGTTCTAGTTTATGATAGGTGACCCTTTGGACACCTTAGACCTCACCGTTAGCATGACACCGGAGCACAGGATATTTGGGAATACAGAAGTGGCATAACTCGCATGACGGTGAACTCAGTCACACACGCCAGCAACATGGCGGTAACGCCTACCGCCAATCAGCGTAAAGCGGCTGCCCTGCTACCCGACAGCCAGGCCAATAGGAAACCTGTAGTAACATACAGGAACCAAACATACACGGGGCTGGTATCAACAACCTCGGGCAGCCAATAAGCGGCAAAGTTCGTACGTATCATATAAGCCACACGTCATTTCACGCCTGTATTACTGTCTAGTCTGTGACCGGAGGCTGGTTATGGACTGTTCGGTTAACGACGGACGGCCGCACGTCCTGGGCATCGACCCAGGACCATCCCGGCGAGCTGGTGACGGCTGGAAGGCTTGTATTTGGAGAAAATCTCTGAGGCCCTTGTCTTGTGCAACCACAGACCTAATTGCGCTGTCGTCGTCGTTAACCCGTCCTCTAGGCGAAGCTATTGCTGCATACGATACCTACTTTGTTGACAGTCCTATATGTCGGCGTGGTTAAATGTACAAATAATTTCTTAGCGTGTAGTTTATTGGTCGTTCGCGTTAAATTGAGCACTTTGAATGCTACCTTGCATAGCATAACAATTAAAAAATATTATATACTATCTTCAGGTGTTAACTTCTGAGTAAGATGCAATCTAAACACTTTAGGTGTCAAATAGGTAGCAATGTTTACTTAACAATAGGGACAGGAAAATTTCGCGAATTCAGTGACCTACAGGTTAGAATCAATTACCCTATGTATACTCAAAGCCCCGACCATTTGTCCACTAGCTGCTACTCACTGAAGCAGCAGACAATGAACGAATAGGCGGGGCTTGAGTATGCATAGGACAATGTAGTCTAGCGTGCGAGGCATTGAATAAGCGACATTTTCCAGTTGTTACGGAGTTTTGCAGTGATTTGGAAAATATTTTTTTTATTGCTACCTAATACTCATATCAATATTTCGCTGCACAGTTTTGACACTTATATGTTATAATTTGTAGCTGAATTTTTTTGTAGACCTATACTGAACGGTTTTTTAGATTTCATTACCCAAAGTACCACGTTTTTCGTCGTGAAAATAAGCAAAATTGAAGGAAATAATTTTTTTTTGCTGGCGAATGGTACATTATTTTCAAAAACGCGTCCACAGTATTGTGCATCGTGTGATTGCACATTGACTAAATTTTTTTCAAAACTTTTGGTTAAAAAATATATTTGTGTTATTCGCACCAGTCTGAAAAAAACTCGGGAGCAAGCCCTTAACAAAGGGAAACGAAACTGTAAATAATCTGAAAAGGAAAAAAGTAACTAGTTATTGAAAAACGCTCACTTTTTTCGAACCACCTGTCGAAATATGTTCTTGGTACCTGGGATATAAAAAACACTGCCATGTGAAAATTCGGAAATTTACACTGTCGCAGCGCATGATACGTAAAAACGTTACCAAAGCACTAGGTCATGAATTGCGCAGCGTCCCTGCCGGCGAGACTCATGACCCTCGCCCTTATAGCTCGCGCAGTTGGACGTCCAACATACTGTACATCCACAGCGGCGCATGTCACGTACCAACTGAGGGGAGCCGAGAGTTTCCTTCCCGCATTTACGACAATTACTTTCCCTGCTATAAAATACGCCCGTGTGTATACGGCTGAGGCCTCTGCCTTGCCTGCCGGAGCCCCCTGGAGGAGGTGGAGAAGTAGAGGGATGGAGGGGAAGGGGCCTTCGCGAGAGTACGGCGAATTTTTATTGCGCGCGCGATTCCGAGAGATCTTAGGGAACATCTAAAACGTATCGCGTGTGCGATAAACGTGGGTTTCGGGCAGCGCGTGAGGATGGAAAAGGTTGGGTGGTAGAAAAGGAAGGGCAGGGGGTGGGGAGAGAGGTTGGAGATACGAAACCTTTCGGCGCCGAGCCGAAGAGGAAGTAAAAAAAGTGCTTCGAACGTGCTTTTTATGTTTTCATAAAGGAAAATATCGGCCTGTTTTATTCGTATAGTTGTGGTACTCATATTTATTAAGGGTGCAGCCTACCTGAGAGCCATGAATCGACCTATGGTAGGGGGTTTACGTATTATATTAAATTCGGTGTGGCTCACTACCTGTATAACTTACATGTATGCCAACATTGGCATTTTTGTCTGTCTCGGTGAGGACCACACTGCATAGGATATGCTGTTTTTTTGCCCAACACCTCGAAAACTGTAAACAAAAGATTACTTCATTCTTAAAAAAACGCGAAAACATAGGCTTACTATTCCCCTCCTCCCTCCTCCATGACCTTTTTTTCTAAAATCTTTTTGCCATATTTTCCTCATCTCAGTTCGGATAATACTTTTCGTGCGAAACCAAAATACTGAATTGTGAAACCCTATCTTTGGTCTCGCTGGGCTGCCGAGTAAGGAGTCCCCTTAATAGTGCAGGGTACATAATTCAACGCTAAAAGCATTAATCTATAACTGCAGGTTTCTTGAAGCTTATTTGCGAAAACTAAACAATAGCAACCCTAGACAGTTTTAGCCAACGTTTTAAACAAAATTGTTTCCAGTGTTACGAACTTCTGAGGCACAATCTCTGACGCCGGAACCTCGTGCATTTAACTGCGGCGCAAGATATCACGAGTAACGAATTAGTAATTGTGGATAAATATTTACTCATAAAGTTGTCAAATACCGGTAGGCGGCCACCTTAAGGGAGAGTGTTATACAATTTTATTGTATTTTTAGTTTTTGACCCGTAACATTTATTCAAATTTTACTATCAAAATTTTCTGTTCGACAAAGCATAGGATATATTCTTGGTAAACTGCTTGACATAAGTAACAATAAAATATTTGATGAATTTACGAAGCAGAGTCATTGCAAGACAATTCTTGAAAGCGAACCGATAATTCTCTTGCAACGATTCTGCATAACAAATTAATGAAAAATTCAAATTATCATTTATGTCAAGCAGTTTACCAATATATCCTATGCTTTGTCGATGAGAAAATTTTAATAATAAAATATGAAATATGTTATGGTTAAAAACTGAAAATACAATACAATTGTCTTAACACTTGACCTTAACAATATCGCCGCTTGCCGACGTTTTCCCTGCGTACGCAATAGTATTTCACGGCAACACCCGAGCATTGGAATTGTCTTTGAGGCGAGCCACCGCGCTTAGAGGCTGAGTAACAGAGAGAGCGAAGAGACTTTGGTCAACACTTAGGCTAACACCGAGGTCTTTAGCGCTGGTGACGGGTGACATGAGGTGAGTATGGAGCAGCGCCGGAATGAACGGGCGGAGGAAACGGGAGATCCCCGAGAAAACTTGCCGACCAGCGGCATCGTCCGGCACGATTTAAACGTGCGAAAATCCGGGAACCGACCCCGGATCTTCTTAGTGGAAGGCGAGTGCTCTAGCCAACCGTAGGGCCGAGAGAGAAAGAGATTCGTACCTTCTGAAGGCGAAACATGAGGAATAAATAAATTGCCACACAATACTCAAGGGCTACTAGCTAACTGCAACGCTGCGAAAATTTACCTACAGGGAAATCCCGCGTGAGAACAGCGCTGGAAACTGCTATTGGTGCCAGGTATTTTCAGGGTGCTCCTGCCAGTAAGTACTTGTCCATTCCACCGCTGCAACAGCCACAACTCCATTAATTACATGAATTATTCACGCCGTCCAGGTTACGTTCCACCCCCTCCTCCCCCGCCGACAAGGCGGCGGCGCCACTTAGCATAATTTATTAACGTTCCTCGTGTAATACCCGCAAAGCCGCCAGCATGTTGCAATTAGCACTATCCCCACCCAACACCCGCGTGTTTTCCTTCCTCGACACGTGAATTACGAGTTGTGGGGGAGTTTTCTACGAGTGAAGCTGCATGGTGCAATACGATTTAACCCCACCCTCAATTTCCAAGATAAGTACTCTGAGTGAGAAATATACGACTGTGCGAACCCGAATTCGTTGCTACTGCTTGAGGTAGAGCATTATGACTAGGGACCCTAGATTTTCCTGATCGCCGGGTTTTCTCGGGATGTCCCGTTTCCCCCGCCCTTTCATTCAGGCGCTGCTCCATACTCGCATAATGTAATCCCCCCCCCCCCCACCTGCGTTAAAGGCGTAGATGTTGAACGCTGTCCAAAATATCTCACTCACCCTAGATTTTCGCGAAAATATTTCTCCATCATTTTGTTTCAATGCCTTATGTGCACATTTGCAGTTCTGTTCCGTGGTTACCGCCAGCGCAGAATATTTAGGAATACAGAAGTGAAACAGCGGGTAGGACAGCGAACTCAGTCACACACGCCAGCAAAATGTCTTCTCTGGCCAGCAAGATGGCGGAGACGCCTACTGCCAATCAGCGTAGGGTGTCTGCCGTGATAGTCGGCAGCCAGGCCAATAGGAAACCTGCAGTAACATTCAGGAGCCAAATATTCACGGGGCTGGTATTAACAACCTCAGGCAGCCAATAAGCGGTGTAGTTCTCCCGTGTCAAATGAGCCGCCACGTCATTTGACATCTCTATAACTATATATAGTCTGTGTCGCGAGTGTGCCATTGTATATAGAGGCGTCAGTTATTTTACTGTGACAATCAGAACAAGATAACTGCGACACCCCACGTATTTGATTAGCGGGTAGAATTCAAAAGCGGCGAACATTAAAAACAACCAATCAATGACCATGAAGCAGAGTTGTAGGTGTGGACGTAACATATTTAAAAAAAGAGATGCAAAACTCTTTCCGTAAAAAATCAGTCTCCATAATTGAGGAGTTGGCAGGGATAATGATTTTAGTAAGCTTGGGCCTTTCTTCAATCAAACAATTTATCTTCTTAAATTATTTCCATAGAAGACACCTACACATTTTTGTACCTATATCTAAATTCTTCACCAAGTTATGAATTTTTGTCTTGACCCGTGCTGGTATAGGCCTACTCCATTTCATATAAGTTTGGATAAATTTGACAGCATCTTATGGACAATAATTTGTAATATTTTGTTAATTGTGTCGCTATACAACACATACTTTGCAGTACAAATGCTGAAACGGACATCTCAGGTTCATTTTAGAGCTAAAAATGTCTTGCATTGTGCCACAAATCATAACATATGAAAATTATTGCCCATAAGTTGCTGTCAAATTTATTCAAACTTAAATCAAACGGAGTATACCATTACACTATTAATTATTCATATTTTATCTTTGACTGTGTTTATAGTAACTACTATTTATTTGGGTAATATACATATATATTAGGGCCTACTTCTCGGTATTAAGAGAAAAAAATGTCATAGAAACGTGAAGTAAAAAAAAAAAAATATTTTCTCCAAAACATATACCTGTCATTATCTGACAATCTTACATAGGCGTTTATTCCAGCCAACTCCTTAATTATGGTCAAACCTTATAACCCGTTCATTCGTCGTATAGAGATACGGAAATTTCGAGAATTCATTTTAGGCGACGTTAGATCTTCAACTCCTGTACAAGTGAGTTACTTCTATGATTGGGCCACTCTTTGTGGTAGATGTATATAAGAACTCTGTATCAGTTGCAGACCGTACAACTGGCCACTCAATGGAGCAGCAGCATTTATGTCAAATTAGATTCGTAGTCATTTCTGTAACTTTGGTTTATGATTGGTTGATACTTAGATACACCAGATAGGTAATGCAATATGTTTGACTGTAGCAAGGAACAACTTCTTAGGAAGCATTTATTCAAGGTAAAGATTTTCTACGAATACTGCTATATGAACGATATATATATATATATATTTAAACGGTTGTAATAATTAACACATATAATTAATTTTTACAATAGCTGTTCCATAAAAATTAAGAGGAAATATTTTTTTGGAGAATATTTCCTGTTGCAATGTTCCTTAAGATATTTTGAATAAAGGCGGTTCGCAATAAACCGAACACATTTGAAATCAACACTGTATATTTATTGAACATTAAAAGAAAAATTTCGAACTCTTCGTACAATTGACAGCGTATTCCGTACTGTCGTTACGTTTACTTATTTTTATCGAAACTCTTCTTCGCTTTAGTACATTCAAATGGAACCAATTTCTTTGTGATCCATATATTATTTTAAAAATATTTTGTAACTGTATATTTTTGTGTCTACCATCTGCACAACTGAACCTGACACACGTTTGCAGACAGCAATGATTTATATTATTTTTTATCTTTTCGTACACAGGCACTCTGCTTAACGCAACAATGAAAACACTTTCACCTAAAGATTGTGTTGAGTACTATCCACATAACGTGACCGTAATGTAGGTCTTGACACTAGCCTTGAAATATGACCCTCATATGACCGAGGTGCAAAATTCTTGTTTCAGTGACTTGCGTGTACATATTCAGCTCTACTTCGTTTATTTATTATATTTTTTTTTTCATTTTATTAACCTAGTAAATACACTACAAGATTCAGATCTTGGCCGGTTCACAGCTTGAAGAGTTTAAATTTAAACCTAACCTTACACAATATGCAAAACATAGAAGTTACCTAATAGAGTATTTTAAATAAAAACTAAACCTAATACAATATTCTAGACAAAACTTACCATAGTAAATCATCCATAGGCTACACGTATATTTTTTATATTAATTACAAACACAGGCTTTTAATTTTTATCGTAGTAAATAATATCACTTGAGAATGGGCAGCAAAAAATTAATAAATAAAATAAAAATTATTGCTCCAAAGAAAACAGTGACGGTGTTACAATTATTATTTTTAATAAAATACAAGCAGTCAATATCGCTGCCTCCCCCCCCCCAAATAAAAAAGGGAGGGGGATAAATATCTCACCAAAGTAACTTTTTTTGTCTTACTCGTGTTATTTTGTTGCTTGATTGTCAGTGTGTAGGAACCCCTGATTTTCGCGAAAAGAATTTTGCCCCACTTAGTTTCCGTGACTTATGAGCACATCTGCAGTTCTACTTCACGGTTATTGGCAGCGTGTCTCTGTGAAGTGACGTATATCATTTGACTTCGCCAATCACAATAACGTTACTACAACGTCACAAGTCTGTGATTTGCCAGTAAAACCCCAAGACACGTCAGAGCTAAGACGTCCAATCACTGATTATGAAGCAGAGCTGCAGATGTGCTCGTAAGTCACTGAAACAAAGTGGGGCAAAATTCTTTTCGCGAAAATTAGGGGTCCCTATCAGTGTGTGTTTGTAGAGAGGTGTCGCTTATTTGACTGCGCCAATGAGAGAAAGGATACTGCGACACAACATGTCTGTGATCAGCTGGTAAATCCCTCTCGACGCTGAGAGTTAAGCCCATCCAGTCACTGACTATGTAGCAGAGCTGCAGATGTGCGTACATATAAGGTATTGAAATAAGCTCTTTTCACCAAGAATGAGTGGCTTTACAGATATTCTTGCAGGTCAGGGCAGTGAACCTGCGAATTTGTCCTGTCTGTAGCCATCAGTCGGTCCCGCTGTACCTATGACGTCGAGCACACTGTACCTTCCTCCCTGTCTACCCTCATCTTGGGGGTGGTAGTAAACCTGCTGAGTATAATAAACCCTTACTTTACGAGCCGGCAGTTAAACCACGCTGCAAGGAAGACACGGTGCACGTCTCGTAATGCTCTTTCCGTACAACTGTTCGTTTTGAAACAAATGTCTCACGATTTTTACTGTGTTATTATCTGAAATAGACTAAGGATAGTCCCACACTACGTGGTTATGTACAGGCTGTCCAGAGTCTACCGCGTAATTAACTCACCTTGCGAGAGTGAGTAAGAGTGAGATATTTTGGTCTTTAGCGCTGGTGAGGGCGATATGAGGTGTGCATGGAACGGCGCCGGAATGAATGGGCGGGGGGAACGGGAGATCCCCGAGAAAAACCGCCGACCAGCGGCATCGTCCGACACGATGCCCACATGCGAAAATCCTTGGACCGTCCCCACCGGGAATCGAACCCGGATCGCCTTGGTGGGAGGCGAGAGGTCTGACCCCTCGGCCACCGCGGCCCTCGCACCTTGCGGATACTGATCTAAATTGAAGGCTAAAATGTTACTGACAAAATGTCATACGATGGTATTTTACAAGCACAGTGTGGCAACATAGCACTGTAGTCAGTCCTCTCTTGCACTGCACAGATATCATACTTATCTTTCTATAGGCCATTCGGAATAAAGTGAACACTAAAGATTTAACCTTTGAAAAAAATCACTAGCCGTTACTGCATATAAGCCAACATTAACAACAGTTACATTATTGTTTGTATGGTTGGTAGCGAATAACTGCATGTAGTCCCGTGTATTTTCTTATTTGAATACAGCATTAGTGAAAAAACATCAATTGCAAACGACCTC
>PNEQ01126983.1:0-12813 GCA_003012365.1 Medauroidea extradentata | reverse complement strand
TAATTGATTGACTGTGAGTAAAATTGGTGGCTGGTGTTCGACTGACTGTGAGTAAAATTAGCGGTGGGTGTTCGATTGACTGTGTGTAAATTTGGTTGGCGTGTGCTCGATTGACTGTGAAGAAAATTGGCAGCGTTGCACGAATGACTGTAAGTAAAATTAGCTGTGGGTTTTCGATTGACTGTGAGTAAAACCCAGCATCGGGGGTTCGATTGGCTGAGTAAAGTTAGCGGCGGGTGTTCGATTGTCTGTAAGTAAAATTGGAGGCGGGTGTTCGGTCACTGTGAGTAATATTAGCGGCGGGTTTTCAATTTACTGGAAGGAAAATTAGTGGCGGATGTTCAATTGACTGGGGGTAAAATTAGCGGGGAACTTTGATTGGCTGAATAAAATTAGTGGTGGGTACTCGATTGACTGTGAGTATATTGGGCGGCAGGTGTTTCGATTGACAGCGTTTGAATTTAACGGCGGATGCTCAATTGACTGTGAGTTAAATGGGCGGAGGGTTTTTTGATTGACTGTGAGTGAAATTAGCGGCGGGTGTTCCATTGACTGTAATTTAAATTTGCGGCAGTTAATCTATTGACTGTGTGTTAAATTAGCGGCGTGTGTTCAATTGACTGGAAGGAAAATTAGTGGCGGGTGTTAGATCGACTGGGAGTAATATTGGCGCCGGTTGTTCTATTCACTGAGAGTAAAATTGGAGGCGTGTGATCCATTCATATTAGCTTCGGGCGTTCATTTCACTGTGAGGAAAATTAATGATGGGTGTTCGATTGACTGGGAGAAAATTAGCGGTGGGTAACTGATTGACTGTGAGTAAAATTTGTGGCTGGTGTTCGATTGACTGTGAGTAAAACCCAGCGTCGGGGGTTCGATTGGCTGAGTAAAATTAGCGGTGGGTGTTCGATTGACTGTGTAAATTTCTTTGGCGTGTCCTCGATTCACTGCAAGTATAAATAGCGCCGTGTGTTTGATTGGCGAGGTCAATGACCCTCCAGATCTATAAGGTATGCCCTAAGCGCTGTAGCTGTCGTGGAGTACTTTTGAGGGCAGAGTAAAACATTTCTGTTTATATTCGAAGTGTTTATTTTTGGCAGCCACATTTGGCATAACTTTTCATTTATAATTGCCATATGAACCTCAAGGAACAAACATTTTCATGATAACAAATCAAGAGACAAATTATAAAAAAAAAAAAATTTCACCTAAATAATTATGATATATTTTAACCTTCAGTCGTTATCACAGGCGTACATAACCAGAAGTTAACAAAGACGTTGTGATTTTTAACGTAATTTACATCAAATTGTGAAAATCATAAGCACGTAGCAAGTGTCAGAAGATTATACTTTTTTTTATTGAAACAATTTTTTAGTGCTCTGTCTAAAGTAACAAATACAAACATACTATCTTATAATTGTTTATTTAATTGACAATGAAATGACATGTGTTAATAAGCCTTTTAGTCCGTACTTTCTTGCTGTTTCTGTCGTGCTGTTACGTACTACTTAGCAGCGAGAACCTGTTCAACTGCGGACGAAGGCGCTAACTCTTCTTGACCTAGGCCACATCGACCTCGCTTATTCCCGTCTGCGCAGTTAATTCAGCGCAAATTGGACGTTCTTATGCATCAATAGACCAATATTTAATAATCAATAAATGAAAATTTAACCTTTATTTGCTAAAACGTGGAATCTAAAATTTTTGGTTTCGTTCTAACACATTCAATACATAATATGCGTCAGCCAAATTTTGACTATACATTGACAGCGAGTGTGTTACAGAAACACTCAAAACTCCTTCTACAAACATCATAAACAGCTGATCCTTTCAAAGAGAATACGGAATGTTATTTTCATTCAGATCTATGTACAGGTAATTTTGAGCGACAATAATTGTTTCAAGTGACGTTGTGAGAGAGCATTCTCGCCAGACATTATCTCCTAGTGATCCTATATGCTTCACGTGACATGTTTACATGGCATAACTCCCGTCCATGCGAGTTACTTTCATGATCAGTTCATTTTTATGATACTGCTATCTGAGCCCATTTCCACATATGTGTTAGACGTTTGTTCCGTAAGAATTTATTGTTCAAGTAAATATATAAATAAAACTATAAATATTACCTACAAAACTAGACATTATACGTGATTGTTCTTCTGTCGAATTCCATCACTTAATAGTCACACTTAACATATACGGTAACTAAAATACTGCACTTACACATTAGTTGTATTCATATCTGTCTATATGGTTAGTCACCGCTAGTCAATGTTCAAATTTAAACTTTGTCTCTCAATATTTCAGTTTAAAACCGGCGTTATCTTCTTTTCAGCCACACACATGCTTCTCCAGTGGTCCTGTCATCGACACCTGTGCTGCTCCGTATCACTCCTCGTCGTCTCGTCACCCCAACCGGACCCAGTGGGTCCTACGGACACGGATCCTAGAACCAGTTCAAAGTAGCTGGAAGTGAATTTGGATCTAGGTCCGAAAAAAATATCCGGTCCTACCCAGCTCTAGTGCTGAGGGATAGGAGAGCGAGGCTGAGTCAAGGAATGACGCGAGCAGCCCCGAGCATTTCCGATGATTGCCGAACGTCCTGAACAGTATCAGCGGATAAATACAAGTGTAGCTGGTCGAAGCTCTCACAACCAACACAACAGTGCAAGGAGAGAGGTCGCCATGCAGACTTTGTTGCTGCTGTGGTTCGTTGTCGTCGCTGATGCCTTCTGCGGGTCTAGTAAGTACCTACGTCTTCAAACCTGCCTCGCTCTCAAGGCCTCATATCTTTTACACTTCCGGATCCGGCCATCCTCATTGCGGTTTTTCCATTGTTTCTCGAAATCGCTCCGGTCGAATGCTGGGATAGTTCTTTAACAAAGGCCATGGCCGACTCCTCTCCCAGCTGCTGTCGTAACAAATTGTTTTTCACCGCCTATAATTACCTCGCTGTCGACGAGACGTATAATACACTTAGCATACATTAATTTTTAAACAGGAATATATCATTATTTTACTCACTTATGACATACACGTAAGATAATATATTTTTCAATGTTTTAACTAATTTCCAAATTGTATGCTTTATTACGATTATGCATTTGCACGAACCCATTCACTTTAGAGTATAAAATTTCAGAAAAATGTGCAAAGCCAGCCATTATGTGTATAAACCGCACCATAATAATTTGAATGCAGTGCAATCCAGTGCATATCATTAATATGGTCCTTTCTTACAATTTTATACATAATATAGATACATTTTCTGCAACTTTGCTTTTGACAAGAGAAGCATTTGTTGTTTACGTCGATCATAATTTATAAAGTTACGTAGCTCATATAGGCCTAGTAAATTGTAAATTTCTTTGGTTGTAGAATCGTTGTGAAAACATTAACCGCTGTAAAATAAAGAATATATATAATGCTGTATTTTTTGACATAGCGTAACCATCTAATATGTTTATAAAGTCACAAACGTATTCAAGTTGACGAAGGTTTTGTATATTTTACTTGTATAAGCTATTACTTATAAAGTTACTTGCAGCCTAATGTGTCAATCAGCCAGTTGACTTGGCATGAAATTTTGCCTTCCCACAATTGCTAGGACATTCTGTATATGAATTATTTTATTCGTCAAAAATACGCAGAACAAGAATATGGGCTGAAATATTATCGGTATTATCAACAACAGCAAATAAAGGACATTCATTGAATGGATCCCAAGCCATGAGGATTTGCAGCTAACAAACCAGTGGTCATGTGATTACGGTCGTGAAATGCTAGTTCGAAAGTTGCGAGTTCGAATCTTCCCTGGGCGTGAAATTTTCTACAGAAATAAACGTAGCTCACCCACATGGTAAGTTACGGTGCATTTCGGAAAAGAAAAAAAATTACACTTGACTCGCATAAACCACGGCGTTCAAAGAAAGGTTATTTTTTGAGCCAGTAGATAGCATATTGTAATTACACAATCTAAGGACTGTTGTAACGGGAGAATGTCTGAAGTATATTTGACAATGTAGTTTATATACGTAAGCGTGTGAGATAAAATTGACGAATTTCCTAGACCTGACACACACAAACATCTACAGAAGACATGGTTATCTTCCATTTATGCAGCGACCTTTTCCTCCTGCTACGTAGAGGCCAGATTTGCAAATTACTCCACCCCATGGAATGTAACATTTCATTGCCTGTTATGTTAGCGCAAACTTTGAAACACAAACACAAATCAAGTTTCAAACGTGGAGTGCATTAGAAATTAGGTTCTTATCGACAGAAAATGATCACAATTTTTTACATCTAAGAAACAACTTCCTTTGTAAAGACGATTTGTCAGGTACTGAATGTTGATGACTCAAACCTCACCAACTCTTGAGTTCGATGTTCCCTGAACCTACACCACTATTTCTGTCGTAACTCGCAAGTTGCTTCACCCAAAATAACATTGATTTAAAATGTTCCTCGATTAACTTCTAACACCAGGCTCTTTCTTCGCTCTTTGTAGACGCCGTGATATTTCACAGTCTTTTATTGTAGTATCGTGCAGAAATTTATATATTTCTATCTCTTACAAAATTATTTTTAAATCGTGTAGAATGGTGCACTGCCGACAATACTTAACACTCTGATATAACTTCCGTACTGGTAGAGTTATGAATTTGTTTCACTCGTGTAGGTATAGAATACATTTTTATCATGTGAGGTGCTTATAAGTAGTGTAGATCTGTACTATTTTACCTTATATGGTAGCTGTTTTCTTGTAAATCTAGAAAATTTCATTCATGTTATGCTTTGACAGGACCTGGTAAAATTTATATTACGGAAGTAGAAAAGTTCGTGATTTCTGTGAAAATGTGGTGACAAATTTGGTGAATTTTCAGAAATCTGGAAAAACAATTTTTTTATTCCTTTAAATGAATTATTTTGCAATTTTAAAAGTGATTTTTGTAAATGCCATTAGTGATGTTTCATAAATATAAATTGGTACCACTGGAGGGCAACATAAAAAAACAAAAACAAAAAGGCAGCATATGCGATGCATGCTCATCAGATTTATCAGTCATCACACCTGTCATGTACAGTACATCATAATTCTGCCTGCTACTAGCTGTCAGTGCTTGGGCTGCGGGTTTATGCAGCCACCGACGCGATGCCAATCACACCGTTATTCTGTGGGACAGTAATAAAAGTAGCGTGCGTTTCTTTGTTAAGCATTTTCTTGGATATTAATATGAGCAAATCCAAGATGAACACTTTAAATGGTGGCTAATGAAAGTGGAAGTGCCATATTCGAATGCTGCAGTTGAACGTGTGTTTAGCGTGGTAAATCTGATTAAAAATGAAATGCGCAACAGAATGAAAACTGATACTCGTCATATAATTTTGTGTGTGAAATTTTGTTTGCAAAGGGAAAAAATGTGTGGTTATGACTACGTTATTCCTCAATAAATTATTTAAAAAATAGGAACTGTTCAAGCGTACCAGTCCGAACACGAGGCTTCCACATCCAATGGCATTTAAGAGGACAAGGATGACGACGATGTGGAAGATTAAATAAGTCACAGTCTTATTTCACTTAAATAGATATCTCTATATTAACTGTGTAGGGTGATATGACATGTAATTTTTGTGTGAGCCATGGATCTGAAATGTTTTTGAACAATATTGTATTCAACATTATAATGGAAATCACGCATTTCCACGTAAATAATTATGAAAATCTGGCTATTTTCTGGTGATTTTTACTGATCGATCTGGTGACCTTTTCCAAAAAAATTTGGCAACTCTGATTCCTTCTCATGTGTCAGTCGATTTGTTACTGTTCAAGAATTTTCGTCCTAAGAATAGTAGGCTTAGGCCGAACTGAAACTTTCTTCGTTATGGATGTAGACTACAGGACATGGCAGGAACAAAGACTGCACCTTTTTGCACGTCGCAAGAAAATGAAGAGAAACTCAATTCTTGGATTAACGAGCAAAATAAGTATTTAACTACTGCCATGGTTTAATTCTTACGAATCAGGCAAGCTTGGTAATATAAGTGTTTTATATTTTACAGAAATAAATTACATGAGTGTTGATTAACGTCCTACGCCAACTAAGCTAAAATGCTACTGAGCCACTTCTTCGTATTAAAAAAAAATACATTTTCACAATATATAACTTTTTCAAGCAATGATAGTTATATTTGTTGTACCTGATTGTGTGACCGTTAAACGTTAAACTACTACAGTAATTTTTATTTGATATATTATCACAGCTGTATTTTATTCAGGAAACGGCAGCGTTTACTGGAAACAACAGAAAATCATGTGCCACATTCCCACGTTAGACCCAATATCTTCGTGACGTCAGCAAGGTTCGTTCTATGAGACATAATGTTCAGGCGCGAGAAGTGGCCAGCTGTACCAGCCCCACATATTAACATTTGTTTGTGGTTTCCTTACCTAACAACCTAATTAAAATATCCTTAAATGTAATGCAACGCACAGCATATTCCAGCATAACGTACTGTATTGTTGAGGACATACGCCATTGAAATATTATGTCGTTCTAAAATTATAATATGAGACTAAGGAAAAACAAACGGAAAATGAAAGGTAAATATGTATACATGTATAAACAGCTTAGTTGACTGTAGTCAACACATTGATAAACCAAAACAACAGATCATGGAAGATCCCATAAGTAATTAGTCAATAACAAATAAAGAAAAATAAAATAAACATTCAAAAATAAAAGTTGAAAGTCAAATAAAATAATGTGTAAAACTCAGCACACTACAGTAGTTAAGACAGCACAGACAAGAATACTGAGACGAAGACAATGTTGGACACAAGACAAGACCACGACGACGTCACAGACAACAGACAGACGACATAACGATGAAGACAAGAAACAACGCATTAGATTTCTTGACTTTTCGCAACGTTTCTGGAGCTGACATAATATTGCAATGGCGTACGTCCACAGTAGTACAGTACTTTATTTTATCCCATTGCAATAATAATTCAAAGACATTATAGTCCAGCTTGATAAACTATCGGAAACTTTTATTTAATACAATCTAGGATGGTTATAATAAGTAACATGACGAGATTTATCTCTGTATATAAAAGACAACCCTGATCGACTGACATATCAAACTGCAGCCCAAACCACTGAACATAGTATCGTTAAATGTTTGTTTTGGTTCCCCTCATGTCGTAGGCGAGCACTAAGAAGGGATTTTTCGAAATTTGACCTCTAAGAGGGTGAAAAGGGGGGTAATGCATTTACGAAGAAACGCTGATAGAGCTCGAACCCAACGGCATTTCATCGTGATTTTTACTTTAATAGTAGACACATAAAAATACGTATATGCCAATTTAAGGATTTTTCGAAATTCAACATTTAAGGGGGTGATAATACCTTAAATGCGATTCCGATTAACTATCGATAGCTGTCGAATCCTTCGGGATAGAGAGTTGGTATTCACTTCAAAATGTTGCTTACGTCAATACCTAAAAGGCAAGTTTAGGATTTTTTTAAATTCTACCCCCAAGCAGTAAAATGTGTTTTTATGAATCGTCTATATCACTGAAGCACAACTTACTATCGTGGTGATATTTACTTCAATTGGTTACGTATACAAATATCTATGATAGGACTTCAAGATGTTTCGAAATGCTTTAATTAAGGGGGTTAAAATACGTAAAATGTGTTTTCGATTATTACCCATATCTATCAAACCAATCGAGATATCGAAGTGCCCTTTGCTTAATATTGACGCTTTTGTAAATATTCCAAATACCATTAAAATATATTTTCCGAATTCGGCACCAAAGAGGTAAAAAAGGGTAAAATGTTTTTTTCGATTCACAATCGATATATATATATCGATCCCATTGATTTGTATATAGCGACGTAACTTTTCTTTAAAAATTATGCTTACTCAAATACCTGAAAAGATATTTCAGGAATTTTCGAAATTCACCACATAAGCAGGGAAAAGGGGTGAAAGTGATGAAATGTGTTTTTAAATAATCGTCGACATATCTTGAACCCAAGGGGCTATTGTGTTTTTCACGTCCAAGAGACGCCAGTTAAGTATTTGAAATGTGATACAAGGGCACATCGAAATTCACTCTCTTAGGAGGTGAAAAGACCTTGAATGTGTTTTAGATAAATCCTCGATATATATCGAACCCGTCGAGATATGTAGTGAATTTTTGTCTCAGAATGATGATTACAGAAATGAGCGAAAAACGTTTTTAAGATTTTTCGAAATTCGAACTCTCAGTACTGCGCAGGGGTCATACGTGTTTATTTACATGTATGACAGATTTTGATTCGACTGAACGGGCTACCGTCGTGATTTGCACCTCAATAGGATGCTTATAGAAATGCCAAAGATGTGAAATTAAAGTATTTGGAAATTCGGTATCTAAAAGGGTGAAAAAGTACAAAATATGTTTTCCTTCAACCCATGATATATATCTAACCAGTACAGATATTTAGGTGTTGTTCGCATCAGAGTGATTCTTACGTAAGTATCAAAACATTATGTGTAGGCCAAGTATTTTTTTACTTTCTAAGTTAACTTGATTACAAAGAATAAAACTAAATTTGTAAACTTTCAAGGCAGACGATCCGAAAAGCAAATACGACCAGGGAGAAATAATTTACACAGGAATTTCACTCATCGAAACGTGGTGAAGTACAACCTCTATGAGCCCAGGACATAAATATTTTATTTTTGAAATTAATTTCGATTTCATGAATTATTTCGACGTTACGTGACGCAGTTGTTAGTAGCTCAAGTCTACATTCCGAGAGGTTCTGTGCTAGAATTCCGTTAAAAACTGCGTGCGAACGTTCAATTCTGACACACAAAAACTTCACGGCAGATCGAATTAGTGAAATTCGCATGTAGTCGTTTAAATGGGGTAAAATGTATTATTATGATGTTCACTTTCCACATAGGTTCCTCGACAACATCAGCTCACATATGTTATCTCAGTAATCTCAAGGTTGGCGCACCAAATACGTTTCCGCGAAACCTTTTCCCACCAAATCTTTCTAATGGCATTAAAATTCAAGTGAACATTTAGAAAATACGTAATTGAGGGCACCGTCACCTATGGTTGTGCACAGGGTAAATCAGACGTTTTTCATTCGATTAACCTCTTACATTTACGAGTCTATAACTACCCCAACTTCAACTTTGCAGTGCTGTATATAAGGCCCAGGCGAAGTCGCTGTTAGTGGCAGGGACAAACTTAAGACTGCTTTTCGCGTGAACAGCTGTAGCTACTTATCCTGCTGCAGATTTCACTCAACTAGCAGCTTGGACATTGTAGCACTTGATGTCTGAAGTACCAGTCTGGCGTACAAAGAGGTTTCACAATTAAAGTAAATATAATCAGTTATGAATAATGCTCACGAGCAAAGTCGCGGGGGACTGCTAGTTTAGTATGTTTGCTGAGTCACACGATCAGGTATGCTCGATCACCAGGTTACTGTCTAAAAGACTGCAAGCAATTCAAGGTTTCGTGTAACTATTTGATCGCCTCACACTGATATTTCGCCGCACTCATGCTAACCTCGTGACCGAATATAGCAGCTTATGACTTTCACAGGCGTTGTGGTGGACATGATAACCCAGTAGAGTTCATGTACAATAGAACGAGCCTTCCTTTAGGGGCTAGACTCGAAACCTTTCTTCTAGTCGACCGTTTCCTACGGCAGCTGTCATAAAACGTTTACAGAAAGCAACCTTCTCGAGTTAGCTAGGCTTACTTGTTATCGTGACCAGGATGTTCATCAATGAACGTTAACGAGGTTAATAAAACAAATGAACACAAGTAAGATTGGTTTATTTCTTGGATGCAAGAAAGCTCCATTCAGATTACAATTAAAACAACGCGAGAAGATGTTATAATTTACTCTGGCTTGTCGAGTGACATTTTGTAAACTCCTTATAGAATACAACATTCTCAGTAGCTGGTAGGCCTCGCGAAATTATTAGCGTACAGACGTAATAACTTAATCAAACTATCAGTTTGTTATAGAAGCTTCTATACGGCTGTAAGTAACCGGAATATATGTGACCACTCGTCATTATGATTCAATTTAATAAATCTCTCTAGGCATAATTTCAAAATCTCTTAATTTTAGAATTCAATGTGTGTATGAAATAAAAGCGTTTATACATATTTGAAACACAAGGTTTTGCGTTGAAACTTTGTACATCAGACATAATTTACAGCCAGAAATGATAACTTTTTTTTTAATTTGCGGTGCATGACAACAAAACGTAAAATGATACCGATATCAAGTTCACGACTATATCAATTATTTTCAACAAACGTTAATTGAAATGTTTGGTAAGTCTATTTGTATCATGCCCCTAAAAAGTATTTCATAACAATGTGATAACAGAAAACATTAGTGCCAATTGAGCAACCAGCACGCCGCATTCCCACCGAGTTTATTTGCTGGTGTTATAATTACCCTTTACTTTTGATTCTTAGGTAAATGTGAAAATCAGAATTTAGTAAAAAAACGTGGTGTTATGACGATGTTTTGATTTAAAGGAAGCCCAAAAGTGTACGGTTACATACATCTAGGCTGCATTGTTACGTATGTCATTGTCATACACACAGTGCAGAGTATATGTATATATCAATTTTTATAATGCTCTTTTATTTACATTAAATTATACTGCAAGCACAAACGGTAGGTTTCAGTGTAACTTTATTTAAATTACGCTCGTTGCCGCGTAGGCCATTCACCTCTTTATTTCTCGGTATTTTTTTTATGGAATGTGTATTTTTGTGGTGTTTATTAGAATGTGTTAGTACATTGTGATGCAATACATTGTTTAATACATGCTGGTACGTTAATGATAACTTTGCTGACGTGACAATGGGGAACAAACTGCGTGGCATTCGAATATATAAACAAGGGAAGGGCAGGCTCGTGTCTGTGCAGGGATGTTACAGCGGAATTTGGCGTTCCAGGCACGTTTTGACAGGCGTTCTAAAACGTTTCATTTTTTCATGATTTTCTTTCGGCTAATTTTTCAACCATGAGGCTGTTTGTGTAGAATACTAGTGCTGTGATGTTTGGAAAAAAAAACAGCTGGCAGTAAAATAAAGTGCATGTTGCCCATTCTTGAAATGTTGTCAAGTTTTCTGTACGCATGTCAGAGTGTACACTGTTTACACGACTTCATGCAAGTTACTGTGACTTAAAATCTGCAGTTTGTCTTGCACTATTTATTATGTATATATTTCAAGTTACATTTTTTTGAAGTTGTGTATATTTCATGTTACAATATTTTTGAAGTTGCGTATATTTGATATTGTAGTGGTTTTCTAATTTTCTGTATTATATGTTCAGATTTTAACTTTTACTGTCATGAACAACGTGTTAACTGACAATAGTGAGTATGCAGCTGACTGGGTGATGGTTCGTATTATCCTTAAGTAGTAAAATACACTGAGGCTGCGGTTTCGAACGGACAAACTTGAATTTCTTTGCATATCCTAATGCACAATTCACGCTAGTAGTGTGAAATATGTATAGATTTAAATTATTCACATGCATGCTATGCAGAAGTGATATTTTATTTTTGAAAGAAAATTTTATTCTTTCTTCTGACGGATGTTTTATAATTGTTAAAAACCTTTAATAATTTTTCCCGTGTGTAGTATTATAAAATCTTTCATTCTTTCCTCGGTCCATGAATTATTCATAACGTGTCCGCAAGAATGTTAACGCAATCGCCGCCGATTATATCAATAAAACGTGCACATCTTTGTATTATCTTATAATTTTACAGCTTCTGCGGAAACGTAACGGTTTACAGAATAAAGGTTTTGTTTTATAAATGGCACTACTAAATGTGATTGTGGAGTTTACCAATGTGTTATTCTTCTTTATTTAAATTATAATGTACGAAGTTTGTTCCTTATTTTATGAGAATATTACGTCACATGTATAGTTAAAAATTTACAAAGGAAACATCTGTGACTGCACAAAAATGTTATATTTTTTCTTATAATTTATATTTAAAGCAGAATACAATAAAATAAACTTCAAGTATCCGTGTTCGTATATCAGTTTGCACCAACCTATTTAATAACAGTTGTATTCTCACTATTTTATTTTTTAAAGAGCAAAAGTTTCCTGGTCAATGATTATAATACTATTATGTCAAAACTAGTAAAACCTTGCATTAAAATTATTTAAACATACACTAATTCTGGTGGTACTGAACAGAGAAATTAATCGGGCGTGAGTTACTTAGATTTGTGACAGCATATTGAAACCATGACTAAATTGATTGAAACAGCACTCTCCCATGCTCCCGGTATCTATTTGCTATCTGACAATGATGTCAGCGAAGGCCTGGTAACACGAGAAGTTCACTCCACTAGCATCCTAGCACAACTAAAGGAGGGAGGGTAAAAGTGACAAGGATGGCCTTCCCCCTCCACCTGGAGAATGTCACTCTGGCAATGTGCTCTAGTCGCCTCTCTTCTCTCTTCGAACACAGCTAAGCCACGCCCACTGCATGCTTTACTGCATGGCCTGGAGCGCACAGTCGTACTTTCGTCTGCGTACATACTGTCCTTAAGTTGGCGCCTGAGCTCCCTAGTGCTGTTATCAGGAGCGGAGGGCGAAGTGAAACTGACAGCGTACATACTGTCCTTAAGTTGGCGCCTGAGCTCCCTAGTGCTGTTATCAGGAGCGGAGGGCGAAGTGAAACTGACAGCGTACATACTGTCCTTAAGTTGGCGCCTGAGCTCCCTAG
>PNEQ01126982.1:0-12813 GCA_003012365.1 Medauroidea extradentata | reverse complement strand
TTGGTAAATTATTAGTGACTCAGTTATGTAGGCCTATTTAATCATAGTGACAAATTTAAGCTGTTTGTATTTCCAGTATTATAGCTAGTAGGTGTTAGGAAAGCTACGATACATAAAAAAAAAAAGAGGAAGATGTTGCTATGTTGGTTTTAATCTTCAAAAAGCACAAAAAATAAAAAATACGTAGTCACTTTTTGGTCACTTTTTTTCCTTTATAGTCACTTCGTAGTCACTTTTCCAAGTCAGATGGTCACTTTATTCACTATTTTAGAGGTCTTGGACCACTTTGAGGCCTGCTATGAGTTACAATGACACATTAACGGAAAATTATTTTGTTCTGGTATGTGCAATGAATTCAGAGTTGCAAAACAAATTGTCCCGGACATTAAAATGAAAAATTAAAAATCATTGCTTTGCATTGCGATGTAGAAAAATTGGTGAGAAGGTTTTACTTCCCTTTAACAACACTGTTTTCAAGAGCCGATGTGGGTGGTGAAAGAACAACACAACATCCATGCCCAAGCCGGACACGATGAGTCACGCTCGCTGGTTGATGATGCTCTGTTGATAACGTAACGGCATCTGGAGAGTTGTAACGTTTTAAGCGTGAGTCGGATTTGTTTATAAACTACTTCACGGGAAATAATAGCGTACATGTAATGGACCGTAAAATGTAAACGTCTTATGCGGGATAATTTTGAACGATTTTCGTTGAGTGACGCACGTGAATAGATTGACAAGATTTTGTAGTCTTAATTTTTCCATGTTTACTATACACTGAAAAATCTTTTTCTTTATTTTAGAAGAAATGGTGACATTATGAACGAGTACATATAGAAAAAAATGTACATTTGTTATATTCTACACCAAAAAAATTTTAGAATGTAATTTTTGGAAAACCCCTTATAATGGCCGCACCCCATTTTTTGGGCCTACAATTTGGTTAAAAATATGCGGAGATTACGCGAGTAAACACGGTAACTCTGTAGAACATGACTAAAATTTTTTTGCTTTATAATATGATAATTTGTGTAAGAATAAAGCTGTAAATTATGTGTTATATGATGCAATTTACATACATAAAATTAATTTTTAAAATTAGTAGTGTTAAAATATGTTCACATAATATACAGTGACCCAGAAGGATTGTTAATTACAGTACAGTTTTTATTCATGTATACGAGGAAAATTATCTTTTTACCATTGTAACTTTGTAGGAGGGTAGAGTAACTGTCAGGCTAGCAGCTGGCTGCTGCCCCTACGCTGTGACATACTGACGTAAGATATTTTTCAATGTAAACATCTTGTGTGAGATGTGTGTGGTCACGTGCGGTGATTGTATTGCATGAGACTGTACCGGTTGACCTTGACTACTTCCGCTCGCAACCTCCCTAGCTTATCTCCAACGATCATTTCTTATCTCTCTCACATGTGCACGCACATTGGCTGTCGCCAACCAGACGAAAACTTTTCTGTGATAGAAGCATTCCTGGTGCCAGCTTCTAGTACAGAAATAAAAAAAAAAGAATCGGCCAGAAGTAGCAGCATAAAAAAAATAAATAAAGATCTGACTACCCACATTGTTTGACATTCTTTTATAGTTCTCCACGTTACGTTAATTTTCCCACTGCATGGTGGCCCTCCCGTAAATTGATACGATAGTTACATACAAAACAGTATTTATTGCAGCCTCTTTTGCTTGTAGAAATAATAGCGTACTAATTTCTTCGCGTTTCTTGTGATTAATGACTGATTACACACCTCCCTGAACACCCCTCGATAACACGGACAAATTGTAACTCGGACAGCTTCTCCCCCCTTTTATTCCGAGTTATCGAGGGTTCACTGTACTTCCAAAACACAGAACCGAGCCTTAATGTATGTTTGATCACATCTTGGTTAAACTGTGATTACCAAGAAAACTTAATCTCATGATTGACGTTACTTTTTGTAAATGCCTGTTTCAGTACAACTTCAGGCGGAATCAATTTTCGACACATATTGATACAAGTCGAAAAAGAGTAATGGACTCGTAGTTTTTGTTATGTTGCAAACATTTGTCCTTTTTTTTTTTCGTACAAAAGTTAGGTAATAATATGTAGTGATACAAACACAATTTTGTCATAGAGTATTGTGGTTGGTGTCAAATTGTTCTGTGTGGTGTAGAGAATCAGAAAAGTAATGGTAGCCATTTCGGACCTGCGACTGAATAGATTTGGAGGGGGGAAGAGGGGAAGAATTTGGAGTTACAGAGAGTGTATTTTTTCTGCATTAACTTCATGAACAGAAAGAAAATATGACGTGGGTTCATTTGGATTTATCATAATACATTGTAAATAACATAATTAAAAAATTCGTACAAGCTGTCATGTTGAATGATAATTTGGCAAAATGTATATTTTTATCACTTAAAATTAGTAATGTTAGATAGAAAACTTCTTTCAGGAAATTAAAGAAACTCTTCTCAATCAAATTCTTTACTGCTAATCAAGTAAAATTGCATTATTTACACTCTCTCATTATCTTAATAATTATAATAATCATAGTAATCATAATCAGTCAGCAAAATGTATGAAAGCATTTCTTTAAATTAATGACTTCTAAACAATTACATTGGAATACTTTTTACTCCAGTTCCTAATTTTCTTCATGTTAGTTATAATTGTCAAGACTGTCATCATAACCATAGCATATGTTAGATAAAAATGTTTTTCAGGAACTTAACAAAGTACTCAATAAAATTGTTAACTGATAAACAAGTAAAATATAATAATCTAATCTACAGTTCATCATTTTCATCTGTATTAACAACACCATTTTCGAAAACATTTTCACATTTTTCAGAGTCAGCTGAACATGTACACATTTCATTACATGGTACCCCATTGCAGGATACTTTACATTTCAATGGACCACAAGAACAGTGCGCTACATTGAAAGTTCTCGAGAATTGTAAGGAATGTCACAATGATGGGTTCATATCATCCAGCTTAAATTGATGGTCCAGCCAAAATCTGTCACTGTTGGAAGTCAGAGCATTGGAACATCAGCTTGTTTCCATATAACAGCTTTGTATTGAGCTCTGCGAATTACTGGTCGTAATGCAGCTTGGGTTGGAGGCGTTAAGGCTCCCTCCATTGGTTTTTGTAGAAAACCACCACCTTAACTCACTGAGAAGTTTCATTTTTGGCACACGTAAATACACAGAGCACATGTACTCTTCAAGAACTTGAAGAATTTCTTCTCAGAGTGTTTCCATTCGTCCCAAAGCTGCAAGGGCTGTCAGACTTTTGTTGTCTGCATCTACAAACTTGTTCCAGAAGCTATTTTTTGATTTACCAGAAAACGAACTTGTGATATCAGAACCAGAAAGAGTGTGCATTCCGAGTAAAGCTTGAACTCGTTTAAGCCCTAATGCTGCATACGCGTTGCCCACAGAAATCTTGTGTATCTTACCTCCTGTTGATACAAATTAATTATTTTTAGGTAAATGTTGATACCAATGGACAGCCAATACAGGAGCATCTGTATTGGGTGAAAATATTGTCTGGGACTGAAAGCACTTCATTTGACATTTTATTCTCGTTTAGTTTGAAGCAATCCCCTCTTCCTAGCATTCAAACAATGTCTTGGTTTGTTGCAGCTTTCTGACACGCTGGTTTATCTGATCTATTCATGACTAGGCTTTTTGGTTTTGCGTTATTTCTGTGGTTGAAATGCAACATGGAGTATACTGTATCAGGTATCTCAATGTCATTATCATCAGCAATAAGCTTCATGTCTTCATTATCATCACCATCTTCAATGGTTTGGTAAGCAACTATTGTTGTTCCATGAGGAGTGTTCCGTACATCAACAGTGCCCTCTTGGAAGTCAATACTGTCCATGAATAAATCTATCAGGAACTGTGTCGGGTGGTAGGTAAATTCCTCCATTTGCATTAATTTCGGCTACTACTGACGTTGCTATTTACTTTACTATTTCCCTAACACAGGAATAGTGAACCGAAAGTCCAACAGAATGGATAAAATTTATAAGATTGAAGTTTCGAGTCAACTGGCAAGCAGATAAACTAATGGACACTTCTAAGGGGAATCCATTTGTATGTTTACTCACATTTGTAGACAATTTTATAGTCTATAAATGTGACAAACTTTCAAACATCAGTATTTGAGACAAACTATTAGTTTGTGCGTCAATTTAATTTATACGTTTTTCTTCAGCAGTTACCTTTTCCATTAAGACACCATTTGAAAAAAAAAACAGATAGCAATTCAGGTATCATCTCTGAGTCACCTTCTAAAGTACCTTCGAACTGCCAGTGTTTTGCATTAACAACTGCTTTCCTTATTACTTTGGCTGCTACAAAAATGGTCTTCAATTGTTCTTGAGGTGTATCATCCTTAAGTTTCACTACTGCAGCATTTTTTGTTCCTTTAAGGAATGCACATTCTGATTCATTTCTTCTCTTTGGAGTGGAAATTTCAACACTTGGAATTTATTCTACAAATGAACACTTTCAACTCTCTTTTTGATTATATTTTCAGTGACGAGTCCAGTCCATTGGAGTAACACATGTTAATGTATGTATTGTGTAAGTCAGCCATACATGGTATGTTCCCTTCAACATAAAAGTCTTCCAACAATGCCAGGAATTCAGTTTCAGAAGCCATTAGAATAGTTGAACTTAAGCTGTTCTCGTGTGTAAGCCCTACGAAGCACTTTTGTCACATTTTTGGCCCAACATGGTGCATCATACAAAATAATGGCTGCTTGAGCATCTGTTGGGTGGATGCACTCGTTGAGTCTAACAATCCATGTTTTGTTACTGCTTAATTCAACAGCTTCTCTTAAGTTAGCCCCACCTATGATGTACTAAACATGAACCAGAGGATAATTTTGTCACATTGCCATCACAAAATAAGCACATACTTTTATTGTACTCACGTGGTATCTGGCCTCATGTAAAAGGCTTAGAGGTACTGGGTTCATCTGAATTGTATATATCAGGTTAATTTGGAACGACAAAAGACGTTTTTCCACACTTTGCCGCCTCTTTTTGTGCGTCACATTTTTACAGCACCTTGCATGCTATTTCACTGCCAGTTGAAGTAAGTTTTCTACTGAGGTGTTACCATTTTAAAGGTGTAAGATGTGGTTACATTGCTTGTCTTTCCACTTTGAATAGTATTGTAAGGTCTCCGACAGCTTTCGATAACTTTTTTCCTCAGCATTTTGCACTTAATTTTCTCTGCCTTTTTTGTTGCACAGGAGACACACCTCCAGGTGTATTTTTCTTTTTGTTTCGCTTGGGACATCTGGTATTGAAATAGACTTAATATTTTTTGTGTATGCAGGCTTCTTCCTGCAACAAAGATTTGTTTCTAATTTATGAAGGCAATATAAAAAATCAATATGAACATTTTAATACAAAAATTTTAAAATTGTTTCCATATTACAAGCAATTTTAAACTGTATTTCCAATAACCCTTATATTCTCTTGTCGCTGCCCCCTGTACAAATTCTAATATATTATTTATTTTTCACATTTTTGTTTTATAACTCGTCCGTCTTCATAACAACGTGCTGTTTGGTAATAAAAACTTGACTACAAAGATAAACGACCTCTAAATACATTTTATTCCATGATGATATAATAATACTAATATTTTTAAGGTTTTAATAATTTCAACATTTCAATACCCTCTCTCCACGCCCAGTCCCGGGTCCGATATGGCCACCATCACTTTTCTGTTTCTACACACCATAAAGAACAAAATGACACCTACCACAATACTCTCATCACAAAATTGCACACGGAATGTAACTACAACACCCACTAAATGGTTTAAGTTTTTATGAATTAAATTATTTTTATGTACAGTAAACTCTCACAAATCTGGGGGTCTCAGGGATTTGTTACCTTCAGATTTTTTAAAACTACAGATTTTTTAAATACTGTATTTTCACATAACAAAAATCAGCAAAATTAAAAAAAAAAATTAGTTTCATGTACTGTAAGTCTCCGATTTACGTCGTCCCGATTCGTGGTTTTCAGGAATGTATCCCCGACGTAAATTGAGGACTTACTAGTATAAGCCAACACTGTTTGAAATAAAATAATTTATAAAAAAATTGCACCTCAAACACGTTTGGCAATACTGGCCGGCCGGCTCTGGGCACGGGCAGCCAGCTGCAAGCCGTCAAGTCGTAAACAACTTGTCATTGTCACAGAGAAGCAGAAACAGCGATTACTATTTCCTTCTCCACCCATGTTCTGGCGAAGTAAACTACAGTGCATTTTAAAATTCATAAATTTTACTTACCAGCAATCATTGATTATTCTAAAAGAGGAACAAAAAAATTAACATTTAACACTTTATGCACAGATTAGTAATATTTATACACTTTTACATCAAATAGTTTGCACACACATTAAACTATGCAATACACAAAAAGTGGACTTTAATTATTTCTAGAGTTGCAATTAACAGCACACGAGGTTGAAGCAGTCGGCTCACTCTGTTGCTGTGTCGATAGTCCCACCATGTAGTGCGGATGTCTGACTGTTTGATGGCCTGTCATCTTTTGTGAAGGAAGGTTGAATGCAGGTTATGGCATTGCATTACCTCCAACGTAGAGTAACAGTCTTTTTTGCTTTCTGAAAATTTCATTAGCATGTCCCAGGCAGCAGCAGCCACACTCCATGTAACATCTGATTTGTCACTATTGTTATCTTCATCTCCACTACTTCTTTTTTACCGTTTTAACGAAAACCGCTTGTATAGTGCACTGTCCAAATCCCGTAGTTTGGCCGTGTACAGTGTTTTCTGATCATGAAATTGTTTTTCTGACTTGCTGTTTGACATAAACATTTTAAGTTTGGTGCAACTTTTTTATGTTGTACACAGTTGTCTCGCCGATGCCATACTCTTCTCTCTTCTTTGATTGCAGAAACATTTACACCATGCTCCAAATTTCTTGCAAATCCCGGAACTTTTGTTTTAGTGTTGACGTTACGTGCTTCTGATTTATTACCGGCGCCATTCTCACAACAGACAACACTAACAAATACTGGGAGCAGTGTCCGAGCACGTCGTATCGATTTGTAGTGTTCCAGGAAAACAAGTTGACCTTAGGCTTGCCGCATCTGCCGCTACTAGTACCGTTAGATGCTTGCTACTGTAGCAGCGTGGCACAGCGCAGCATAAACTCGAAGAAGCTAGGTGCAGTGCAGCATGGCGCAGCACGTTGCAATAATCAGAACGGTAATTTCTTTGAGAAAACCACAGATTTTTGAGTACCACGGATTTTTGAACCACGGACTGACGAAAGTTAACTGTACATAAAAAATTTAATAAAGAAAATAGGAAACTGTATAGCAACTTGTGACACAAACACAAAATCACGTTTATGTCGCAGGTATGTGTAGTTAGTGTTGCAAAATGTGATGCGATACTACTAAAAATATATGCTGCTGTGCAGGCTTCAAATTCTACACACCCAAGTGTTAACTGTCAGATTATTGTTTTACATGAGTTTAGTAATTAATTTTAAAAAATTGTTGAAGATGTCTGTAAATTAATTTTTAGTACATTTGTGTTATGATAAGACTGAAAACATTACAAGCTTCAATGGTGAGCTGTAATATAAAAATTAGTAACAGTGTTGTGCAAAATACAGTTTTCAAAAGTGGTTGGGTCCCTACTTTGCAGTTAATATTCGGTACTAGTGCTACTCAAAGTAGTTAGTTTAGAGACCACTAGACTAGTACAGGTCTAAGACTTGAGGTATTTATCCCTACCTAATAGGAACTTAACTTTCAAAGGTATTGTGCATATAAACTTTGTTAGAAATTTTAATCAAAACTCCAAAACCAGTCAACTTAATAACTAACACGGAAATAAAACCATGAGCCTTAGACACCTATAGGTACCTTTACAGGCCTTACACACCATTGATATAAATTAAATCTAAAATAATAATACAAAAAATTTATGATTTTTGAGAGTTGTAAAGTGTTTTGGGACAAACTAGTAGTCCCATATGAAAAAAAAAGTATATATTGGCCAAATGGGCAGATCTGAACTAGGCTACACCTAACATCAGGAATAGGTTAATATGCACTGACTGGAATGTGGTAAATCTCAGATATGTTTTTATTTTTCCTATGAATTTATCCAAACTTACTAATTTATTCTTTAATGAGAGTTCTGCAACATTTGTAAGGTTCAAAATGGATATTATGTTGTGATGTATTGTCATAAATAATTAGGCTGACATCAAAAAATATGGTGACTGATAAGAATTAAGCCTGAAAATAAATTATAAGAGGGGTAGGTTATACTTTAATCTCTTCACAGGGCACTTGCCCAATTGTGAGTAATATAATACTGTTACACAAGGAAACAGTTTTAACTATTTGTAAAGACACTCAAAATAGTATATTTTTTACCAAATTAATCACAGCCAACACAAATGCAAACTGGACATATCTGCTGCACAGTATCATATAACATATTTTGGTTAAGTAAATCACCTTTGTGTTTAAACATTTCTTAAATTTGTATCTATTTTCAAGTCATTGCCCATACAACAGAATCTAAACATCACGGTGTCTGCCATATTGTAAAAAAAACTGCGTGGTTGTATTCTTGTGTATATAAAATGAATTAGTGATTTTTTTTATTTATTTCCGTTATGCAAATCAACTCAGTTTATTGGACACACAATGCCTTCATAAACATTATTTATCGCACTGTGTTCGAAAACATCCTTGGCAGTCATTGCAGTTAGCCAAACCATAAACTTATGTGAAATAATTCCAGTTTTCACTTTTTTTTGTGTATTTCACTGGTGCTAAAGTGTCAGCTTGAGCTCATAGATGCTCTATTATAATGACGGGCGAGTTGCAAATAAGGTAAGATCTAAATTATATTGTCGGCACGGCTCTGAGATACCCCCTAAATACCTTGAGAGGTTGTCTCTCAACCTTACCACCGACCGGGGATCATTCTTAAACAACTAACACAGTTCTAGAAGAAGTAAGTAGATGGAAAACCAGAGATGAGGAAAAGTCACTAGGTGAGGTAATTTGGTAACCTACGTGTAGGCCTCAGGAAATAATGGTACCCTGTTCTCACCTTAGTCAAGAACTACACTTCCACCTACTTCAACTTTAGAAAAGAAAAGAGGGTACTTCAAGATACTAGAAAAAGTAGGTAATCTAACCTAAAAAAATATAAATCGCTAATAAATACTGGGGGTTTGGTAACTCAAGATAAGAGCAATAGTACATAGCATGCAAGAGGTGTTTGTAAAAGCAGTTTCCTATTTGTCTCAATAGATTACTGATAAATAAACAAAACTGAACAAGGCCGCCTAGTGTCGGCAACAGTCACATTAAGCGCCACTGTCCAGCATGGTAGCAAGGTGGGAATGTGTCAAATCAACCAAAAAAATACAAGTTTGAAATTCACATTCACGAATTTTAACGAACTGCTAATCCTGATAGTACATGCAGAGAAAATAATTTGCAAATTTTTTAAATGTCTTTTAAACATTTAATTTGCTAGTTATAGCTATCATAAAAACTCAAGTTTTGCTGAAAAATTACATGATGTGTAGTTTTGAATTGCCAATAACTTTGGCCCTAATTAAGTGTTAGAACTGGGCCAGATCTCATTTGAAAGCTTATGAAACAGGCTTTTAATATGTTATACTTCATGATACAGCAGCAGGGGGTGTTTCCAAAAAGAAGTTTTTTTAAATATTTCCAAAAAATATATTTTCAATATCAATTGTTTGTCAATAAATCCTGAAAGTTTCTAAATGGGATCTCATTGGGATCATATTTAAAAAAAATTCATTAATAGTTCATCTTGCAGCCAGCATATATTAATACCTATAAAAATTTAGAGATGCAGATTGAAAACAAACTTTGAATTTACTTCTTTAATGAGATAATGGTTGAATTTGTATGCTCTATTAACCAACAGGCACAGAGCAATGAATTTCAAAGCCAAGCATTATCCAGTTCAGATTTTTACTCAATGTTTCAACATAAACAGGATTTACCCTCCATTTTCCATGTGTCAGTTATATTAATAACAGAAGGTTGAACCATCAGAAGTTTTAAATTTTTTCAAATATTCTTTATTCTTATTTGTATAATGACCTACATAGTTGTGAAGATTTTGTGTGTCTTGGTATATGAAGTTGTTAAGTCCTTGCAATATTTAATAAATGGAAAGAAAAGTTTTAGGCTAGATGTGCATCAATTTTGACATTTTCGATTCAATTGAGAACTCAGATGAAAAAAGATGAATAAAACCCCACCATAAAGAAAGGTGAATTTGTTTTGTTGTAATCCACTCAGTAAACTAAATCATAATTTTCACAAGAAGAATTTAAAAGTGGTAAGTAATGATATGTTAAATAAATTCAGTTCATAGGTTAAGTTTGGGGATAAAATTTGTGACAGTTGTCGTAAATCTTTGTCACAAACTGTAAATGAATGTCAGTCAATGGAGCCTGCTTCTGATGATACAGATATTGACCAGTCTTCCCAGGAAATAGATATTTCCACTCCTGAGAGAGAAGAATCTTTGGCTTATTTCAACCATAGCCTACATGTCATTAATGAATCACCAATAAATAAACAATGCCCAGAAGAAAAAAAAAAAAAAACAAGCTTTCAGTTTGAAAGTGCTGCAAACCAGAACCTCTGAAATTGCAGAAACACAGTCTGATGAAATACTTTGCCAGTTGTAAGAAAAATATATTTCAACTATAGTTAAAGCTGTTTGAATGAAAATCCTAACCACATTACCTTTCAGTTGGACAGTACAGAAAATTCAAGATGAATTTGGTGTAACTAACTACACGGCTCATAATGCAAAAAAAAACTCCAACAAGAAAAGGGAATCTAATCATGCTTTGACCTTAAACCAGGAAAAACATTAAAGCCAGAAATTGCCTCAACAGTAAAGTATTTTTATGCTAGTGAAGAAGTTAGTCGTATCATGCCAGGGAGAAAAGATTTTATCTCAATAAAAATAAATGAAAAATGTGAACATATCCAAAAGCAACTCATTTTTTTAACTTAAATGAACTGTTTTCGTATTTCAAGGAGAAACATCCGGATATTCAAATTGGGTTTTCAAAGTTTTGCAAACTTAGGCCAAAACAGTGTGTTCTGGCAGGAGCAAGTGGTAAACACAATGTTTGTGTGTGTATTATACACCAGAATGCTAAGTTAATTATCTCACAGTGTAAATTTCCTGACCTGTTGGAAGGTGAAAGGCAACTGAAAACTTATCAAGATGCTTTGCAAACAATGATCTGTGATAATCCATCTGAGACATGCTACTTCAGTGACTGTTCTAAGTGCCCCGGTATAGATGGATTGAGAGATAGGTTGGAAGAATGTGTTGATGTAAACTCTGGGGAAAATGGGGCATTCAAACAGTGGGTTGTAATTGATAAGAACACTAAGTTGGAGACTTTTACTAAACCTTTTGAAGGAATTTATAACTGATTTTCTTGAATTTCTTCCAAAACATCTTCGACGTTCTTTCATTTCAAAGAAGCAATCATCGTTTCTTCGCCGTCTTCAGGAGAACGTAGTAAAGGAGAATGAGTTTTTAGTACTTTGTGATTTCTCTGAAAACTACCCCTTTGCATTGCAAGATGCTGTCCAAGGGTACTACTGGAATAATGCACAAGCCACAAGTCATCCATTTTCCATCTGTTCGAAGAATAGCATAAGCAGTGAGCTGCAGCACACCAGTTTTGTAGTGATTTCTGATTGTTCTACTCATGACACAGTTGTGGTTCATTGTTTCCAACAAATACTTGTTAATTTCATCAGATAACAATTTACTCCAACTCCATCAAAGATTTACTACTTTTCTGATGGATCTGGTGCACAGTACAAGAACCTATTGAATTTTTTGAACCTTTTTTTATATTAGGCAGACTTTGGTGTCAAAGCAGAATGGCATTTCTTAGCAACCTCCCATGGGAAAAGTTCTTTTGATGGGATTGGTGGTACTGTAAAGAGACTAGCTGCAAAGGAAAGTCTTCACCGTGTGTACAGTGAGCAAATTATGATACCCAGGCAGTTTTACCAATGGGCTAAGAAAATAATATCAGTTCCATGAATTTTGCATACTATCTGCTAGGACTGTTGAAGGTACCTTGAAATTGATCTTTGAAAGAACTGTGCAATGGGAGTGCATGACTGGATTTGTTTACTTGGACATACTCCATTGCGAAATAAATTACTGTCAGAAGAAAACTAAAAATAATACAAGAAAATATAAATAAGCAGAGTATGCTTTAGTCATCAGGATACATAAAAAACATGAAATTCCAAAAACTGGAATCTGGTCAGTTAAAATAAGGAACAAACAGAAAATAAAAGAAAAGAGAAAAAACAAGAATATAAAAATAGCTAAGTTGACATGCGACACAACGATGAGTCGAAAAAAAGCAGAAATACAGCCAACAACACAACGATGAGACTAAGCAAAACACAAAGATGTCGGACAAAAAACAGAAAAAAAACAACAAAAAAACCATGGGTTTATATAGGGTAAAGCCCCTTATCATGCTCAGCCAATGGGAGACGAGCTGTCTCCTGATTGGTCGCGCAACATGTATTGGCTCTGATTGGTTGTGGTGGGTTGAGTGTTTGTTTTTATTTTGTGCTGTAAATTTGTTTCTCTTTTAATCAATGGGATCCACATATTTTTTAATTCAATGCTCTGTTGACTGAAAATATTTTTATTGCTAATAATAAAGGCTGAT
>PNEQ01126981.1:0-12814 GCA_003012365.1 Medauroidea extradentata | reverse complement strand
CGCCAGGAATGTTTCTTTTTAAAAGTTACATTCCAATCAAATTATCTGTCATCAGCATTAATTTGCCTATCAAGGAAAAAAAGTTTCTAAAGCAAATACTGCACTGATAATTTCGTTCTAAATCTTTTGATCCTATTCACCCCAGCGATCCTATACACCCCGTTTTACGGTACATTGAACTTTGTTACAGAGTCGTGTCGAATATAATGGTAGAGTCACCACTCGGAATGTAATCGAAAAACTAGTATGACATAAAAATCTACTCGCCAGTATAGTGTATTGTTAGAGGTACATCAATTTCGCAAATACATTGCAGGTCAGGTTGAACGCCAAAAAATATATAATACATAATCACGTGTGTGATTAGCTGGCGGCTGTCACGAAACGCTTTTGACTACTGCAAGCCAGTAGTAAATAAGGAAATGATTCATAGAGCTATCGCTTGTAATGTTGTAAGCCAATGAACAATCGACTGTATCTAGAGCGTGTACAGGACTGAGCAATCTAGGCTACTGCCTGATGAATCCGCGAAATCAATGTATCTCTATGTACTGTGCATAAAAGCGAGGTGGCAATTTGTATACCAAAGTCGTCTGTTCCATACCCTTGCTTCCAGTAACTAGCCGCAGAAAAAATTTCCTGGTGGACGAGCGTACTTGAATAATTAGTATATGTCAAATTATTTTAAATAGTGTAGAATGTAATCACATGTAGAGTTACGCGATAATGATACAGTAATAGTCAATAAATCATAGAGGTAGACACTAATTTTTTTTTGCGAAAATGTTTTGGCGTCAGCTTGTTTCAATGCCTTACATTAACATCTGCTCCACCTATGTATGGTAAGTGGTTACGTCACCGCTACTCTACAATAAGATGCGTTTCCAATGATCATGAGGAATAGCTTCAGACGTTTACCTGAGGCCCTGGAACTAAAAATAAAGAGTCCGTAATAATAGGCAGTAATCAGAAAAAAAACTCCAAAACTTGCATTCGTTTACCTACTAAAAAATTTAATTTATGTTTTCACTTTACATAAGAAATTGGCATTTATTATTTAATTTAGAAAGTCAAATAGGTGATTTTCAAATAAAAATTACTGTGTCTATGATTATTTCAAATTTGAAACAAATTAAAATGATTAAATTTCAAAATATTCATGTGTTATAACTGGAAAAGTTTTAAGTAAACAAATCTTATAATAGCCTTCGTTTGCTCGCAGCCTCACACATGGAGCGTATAATAAGCCAAGACATTCTGATACAGTTTCAAGACATAAATGAAACATGTGTTAAGAATACATTCGTTGTATAATATCGACCACAGCTTTCTAAAGCCTGGAATTGTTTTACTAACAACTAGTGAAAATACATTGTGTTCGGAAATTCATATTATAAACTTCTAGGGCTAGTAGAGGAAACTGAGTAGACAATATTTTGAATAGGAAGCCATGTCCAGAAACGTGCCGTGCTACAGCCATTACAATGTGTCAGATGTGCCGGTGATGTTCTGCAACCGGATAGGCAATATGACGTCAGAAGAGCACAATGTAAACTGAGGTGTGAGTCGTAAGATACAGAATTAAGTGATGTTCGGCGCATTACAGAAGAAAGTAAAATTTATTTGTTAACAAAACCAAAGCAACAAAAATGACTTTTATTGGTTTTGTCTGCTAAAGTCCACTACCATATGTGAAATAAACTATTCATTATTTAATTTTAACGCAACACAAATTCCCCCACTTTACCATTAAGAGCCCCAATACGGCTGGCGCATGAACATTGTTGCATCGTGTTAGAAGAAAGACTTTTAATGATATAATACTAAAGATGTGTTCTTTACCTTTATCTACTAAATGTTAACACATTTAAATCCATGCATCTCTATTTTTTTTCTAGATTACACGCTTAGAAATAGGTTTTCGGGTCACCTCAAAATTACTAAACAACAGTTTTTTTTTCAGACTGGTGTCACGTAAAAAATACCGACTAGAATCGTAAAACAAAATACAGAAGCACGCACCCTATTTCGCACTTTCCGTGAAATAATTATGGTCACCGCTTATATTAGAGTCCCAAAGGGCCAACGATCAAAATACTGTAAACCATATTCTCGCGCCGCACATAAAGGCGATACTGTTGTCGACACACGAGCCAGTCTAGCTTTTATGGCCTGCCTGTCTTCCGTACCATAACGCTTGCTGTATAGGACTCGTAACATTTTATTCAAAGGTGAAACGAGGTAGTGTTCTTAAGGAAACGGTATCAGATCGACTAAGCACATGTCTTAAATGTGCCAGTCAAACACAGCCAATAGAATATTTTCGCTGGAACCGTTCACGTGTTGTTTCACAATTCTTGCCACGCCTCTCGCACGCTACTTACTAGACAGCCCCAGTCAGTCTTATGATGCCATAGACAACAAAAGTTTTACAACTGAAATCGTATCTAGGTCTTCCGTAGTTAAGCCATAGTCAGATCCTAACTGTAGGACTTTAATCTTGGTGATTTATACATTTCGCAAAATGTGCATCGTATTTTACTAATTGCTTGCCGAAAATATAGTTTAATAAAAATTGAGACAAACAAATGAATCGGGAATTTGCAAAAGGGACCAAGTCCACTTTTTGAGAAAATTCAGGTTATACGAGATATCGACTCCAAAGTATTCTCTTGACTGTCAGCAACAAAAGAAACCCAGTCATATACAAGAAATACGTTAAACGGACTATTACATGAATGTGCTAATAGCGCATTACATTGTTTGTGACTTACACGATTGTAGTTGAATAATCAGTTTCCATGTGGATAAGTAGTTTTTCACTAGCATATACTTAGGTTCCAATAATCACACCAAATACATTTATCTTTTCTGATAGTGCAGTACGTAACATTGCTTTATGGGCACAAAGTACTGGGTGGTGTTATTTTTGCAAAATATATTTCCAAGTATCATATTATTAGATTTTCACTAGAATATACCAACGTTGCACTAATATAATATTCATGACATTATGTTTTTCGTGCTATTGTTAGAAAGAACGTGACTTCTTTTTTTCAAAAGGTACCAAGTCCAATAATATTATTAATTTCTAAAAAATAAAAGATAAAAGCGTGCCTATGTCTGTTATATTTAATATTATTCCGCACACACTATGCTTTCAAGTTATAAATTATTGATAACCAGTTTCACTTCCAAATTCACTATATTAAATTTTTTGTTGTTTTCCAGCAATCTACTCACTTGGACTTGGTCCCTTTCGCAAATGCCTGAGTCAAATACATTTTAATTTTACACAAAATAATACCTCACTGCAGCAGAAATACTGAGTAATAAGTCAAAAGAGTTTTAAAAACTTATATTGGTTAAAACAAAAAAAAAAAATATTTCTGGTCATACAATTTTTTACGTAAAACATTTTATAGCCATTATAAAAAACGTAACCTATAGCTCGGTCGATTAACATACAGATTCAAGTCCAGGTCAGACCGAAAAAAAAAATTAATTGCTGTTATATTACGATCGAAAGTATCTCTCACGCGTTATGTGCAATATTCGAACACTTTGACATGAGTAGCTTAATAGTCAACTATTGTGATGAAGTAGAGAAGTATAACGTTTGGTTTTCTCCGCAAATTGCTACATATTCGACCTTCACGAATTTGAAATGTAGCTGTACGCGGAGGGTGAAGGGAAGGTGAGAAAAGTTGTTTTTAGATAAGCAAACACATTTTCTAAATTCTTGTTATCATATTCTTTCAAAGAAATTCATAGAAAAGTTAAAAAGTTGAAGAACTACACTCCCCAACTTTTATACTTAAATAGAAAATAAAAATTTGTGGTAATGTTTTATAATGTATATTTGAATTACGGATAAATGTAAAGAAAATACTCAACCGGATATAATGTATATATATATATATATATGTGTGTGTGTGTGTGTGTGTGTGTGAAAACTTTAAATAACTTCATTCTGCAATCAATGCAATCAAACACATATTTGGCTTTGAAAGATTCAACTGCACATTTTGCGCATTGTACGTACATTCACCTGTATGAGTAAGTGCTCTGCGCGAAGGCAGCGCTATCCTTTGGATTTTCTAGAAAATAAACCCTCAGGAAACACACTGCACTCTTTCAACTGCCTGTTGAACTAAATGTCCAGAGTTCTGAAGTCCTTCAACAGGGTGCGGTAATACTTTTAGCTTTGTTGCAGTTATAAAACGTGTCTCAGACTTTCGGCAAAATGACTTTCTGCTAAACGACTTTCGGCACAACGATTTTAAACAAAACTATTTTTTTTTTCAGATGTTAACAGGAGTGCGAAAATTTTCGGCGAAACGACTTTCGGGAAAACGACTTTTGCTAGTGACTAACTACAAATATAATTTTCGGTGTAACGACTTTCGGGTAAACGACTCTGTATGAAATTTAGGAAGATACTGAAAAATTCGGTAAAACGACTTTCTGGAGAACGACATTCGGGAGAACGACTTTCGGCCAAGTGACTTTTCGGCAAAACGACTTTCGGGAAAATGACATTTCTGATGAATTATTTTCGGCGAAACGATTTTCGGGAAAACGATTTGAATTCAGAATAGAGCGTTGAAAACACAATTCGGGAAAACGTTTTCGGGTAAATGGCGCGCTCCCCTCTCTTCCACTGTGGCCGCACAGCAGGAGAAGTGTCGTCAACTCGTGGTGAACGTTTGGCCACGAACGGATGTAAATTCCAGAAAGTTGAGGTCTGTGGTTGCGCCACACACTGGGCAGGTCGCGCGTCGTGGACTGTTGGCAGGCAAAGCTTGTCGCCTCGAATGAAATAATATTCACATACTAACACACAAGACATTAAGTCTGAATACCCTGGGTTCAATGACAGGCAAGGCCTGGGCTGTTACAGTTGTGTAGGAAATATATACTATTTTAATCAGCACAGACATAATTGTCTATCATTAAGGGCGCTGTCACCTCAGTTTTCAACGCCTTTTTTGTATCTTCCTTAACTTCACATAGAGTCGTTTACCCGAAAGTCGTTACACCGAAAATTATAATTGTAGGTAGTCACTAGCGAAATTCGTTTTCCCGAAAGTGGTTTCGCCGAAGTTTTTCGTATTCCTATTAACGTCCGAAAGAATAGTTTTGTTGAAAATCATTTTGCCGAAAGTCGTTTTGTAGAAAGTCATTTTACCGAAAAGTCTAAGATACCTTTTCTAATTGCAACATATAAAAATGTATATATAATATTAACATGAATAGCGCACCCTGTTGGAGGATTTCAGAATTTTGGACGTTTAGTCCAACAGGTAGTCAAAAGAGTGCTGTTAATGATTGAGGGTTGAAGCAACAAATATTTTCTAGAAAATGCAAAGGAAAGTGCTGCCATCGCGAAGAGAACTTACACCTACAGGTAAATGTGCAACGTGCAAAATATGCAGATGAATCTTTCAAAGCCATGTATTTCACTGTGTGAATTATAGAATGAAGTTATGTAAAACTTTCACATATATGTATCAAATATAAAAATTATGTTCGATTGAGTATTTTATTTACCCGTAATTCGAATAAATCTCTCAATATTGTTGCATGCTGTGTTTCCGAGGGCGGGCTGGATGGGGCCTGTGTCGAAACACCTTGAGGGCTGGCCCATGACTCAAAGCCCGAGTGTCTCATAGTGGGAATCCCGCAGAAACTACATCATAGATATCTGTCCCAACTGCACTTTAACCCTTCGAGGGCGGCCTACGTGGCTAAAATCATGTCAGAAACATGATGTAATATCTATTTTAGACCCCTGAAATGTGGGGAAGACCCGACTGTCTGGCCTAGTATAAAAGCGCAGAATCAGCACATTGGGGGCGAGTTCGCTATTGGTCGTGCTAGAGGAAGGTGCTATGGTTGTGGAGATAGACTGGTGAAGACATCTTGGTGACGTTTGTATCTACTGTGAGGCGGCAGGCGACTACCTTCGGAGCAGTGTTGGACGAACCAAGAGGACTGCTGCGGCGGGCTGACGGGCGAAGAAGGTGGTACGCGACGAGAGTCGAACCGAAGACTTCAAGAGTGAAGACAGCGGTGCACTCGGGGTGCTGCGTATCACACGATGATTTATCACCACGGCGGACTATTAAGGTTGTACATTGTCGCTACTTGAAAGTCTGTTGATTGCATATATGACTGAATTTTTTTGAGATTTGTACTGTTTAATTAATTGAAGGTAGACATTTTTTGTGCTTTAATTGTCAAAGTTAATCAACGTGTCTGCTGTGTCACAGTGGTAATTGTGTGCATAGCTAATTGTGTTGTGAGAGTTATAGTTGATTACTGTTTTGTGTATTTCGTAGCTTTGTGAGCTATTAAATCCAGTACTTAATTTAACTCTTTTATTTATAATTATAAAACCTCTATTCCAAAAGAACTCATAGGAATTGCCCACATATGAAGTTTATGTCTCAATCTTGTAACACTGGTGTCAGAAGTGGGATAGAGGCATAAAGTAAATGTAATAATTAATCCTGCAAACTTAATCATTGCACACAATTGCTATTTAATTAAATTGACACACTTCATGAATTTTAAGTTTAATTTTCAATTGAAAATGTGAATGATTACAAGAAGAATGTCAGCTGAAATAGAAGCACCGAAAGCCCTCATTGAGGGTTTGAGTGGCCAATTAAGTGGCCAAATCAATTCTGTCAGAGATAGTGTAAATGGAAATGTTGATAGTGTAAATGAAAATGTTGATAAGAAAATAGAGAATGTTAGTAATCTTGTAGACAGTGTAAGTGAAAAGGTAGACAAAGTGAATGAAGTGGTAGACAGAAAAATAGACGATGTTAATGAAATAGTGTACCAGGAAATAGGGGCTGTAAACGACAAGATGGAACAGCAAATGAATGATCTAAGGAAGGAGTGGCAAGAATTTTGTCAGCATAAAGTGGATGGCCATCTTGTTACCGGAGAAGACCATGTCATTGCTGAATCAATACCTGAAGGCGGCAAAGAAAAGACAACGAACTTTAAACCAGGCTCTAGTATGAGTCACAACCAGGCAGAAAATGGGATGCAACATGTTGGTGTGTCTAGTGTGCCTGCATCGAACATTGGAAAAGGGATTTCTGTGAAGCCTGCTCCTTACGATGGCCAGACTCCGTGGCGAGAGTACCAAAACCAGTTCGAGATTGTGGCGGCCATAAATGGTTGGTGTGACCATCAACGCGCCTACTATGCCTACTATCTAGCAGCTGTGCTGAGGGGACCTGCCATCAGTATACTCCAGTCGCTTCCAGAGCAACAACATCTGGAATACTCGACATTAGTTACTGCGCTTCGGAGACAAGTACTTGCGACATGCCCACTATGCCCAACTAAGAAGCCGCACCCAGAGATCAGGGGAGCCACTGCAAGAGTTGTGGCAGGACATTGTGCGACTCACCCATTTGTCGCTCGAGGGATGTCCGGAACAAGCACGAGACATCATAGCAGTCGGCTTCTTCGTCGATGCCATCGCCGATGTAGAAGTGCGACAAGCAGTGCGCCTGGCCGCCCCAAGGAATATGCAGGATGCCCTGGCCAGAGCACTGGAGGTCGAATCTGCAAGAGGACCATCAGCTCGGCGTGCTGTGCGGGCAGTCGCACTGACGGGCGACGAAAGAGAAAACAGCCTAGAGAACATCCTGAAGAGAAGGGAAACCACAATGAATTCAATTAAGAACAAATTCACTCCGATTACACCCCGCCCTTGACAACAGGGTCGACCAAGCTGTTGGGAATGTGGAGAACCCAGACACCTCAGAGCCCAGTGTCCACGATGGTTACAGAAGAACATACAATGTTACTCACACTTTCGTGTGGCTTTCTTTGATAACGGTGCCTCTTAGCCTAGGCCATCCCGGCCCCCATGGGCGAGGGGAGAGATCACGCTCTGCCACACACTGTACTTTGGCTAACAGTCTGTTGGAACTGTGCGAACCCTTTCGCGGAACGCAGAACTGCGCCTCCATATCACCTACCAAAGGAAGACAGAAGCTAGCGAGAGAGCCAAGGGCCACCCATCCCCGGATCTCGCCCACTTACCTCTGCCCCGACTGAGACCCACAGCTCAGCCTCCTCTTGGTTTGAGTCGGGGCCCATCTCACCCCTAACAGACTCACCGGGACTGCTCCCGGTCACTTTCGCAGACTACTCGTCGGCCTTTCCCAGGGGAGGTTCCCCTCCAGGCCTGCCCAGCATATGGGCAACCACTTCCACTACGAATCCAACCCTGACCAGTCACGGCAGAAAACCATGCCGTGGAACTAACCTGGTACTTCCTATTTTCCATGGCATTCGTGAGTTTTCCAGCCTGACCGTCTGGTACTAGAGGATCCCACAGGGTACTCCTTATTACCTGGAGTACCCACCGGGGGGACTCCCTTACAACCCGTAGGTCCGGGCGTGGGACTTGTTTCCCAGACTGCATCAGGTTTGTCCTTTACCATTACCCTGAGTCTCCTACTTGGAGTCCAGGGATTTTGGGCCCCAACAGCCTGAACGCTAGGTAGTCTAATGCCCCACCTAGTGGTTTCTCCTTGTTGCCATCTATGGGAGAATCCATCAAGGCAGATACCGCATTCCCAGCTCTGAGGAGCCGAGATGCATAGGGCCCGCACGCCAGAGCCTGCATCGGTTCTAAGATCCGGTGGCGCCACGAGGAGGCTGCAGGTTGACTTGGGTGTGAGAGGTTTTTGTGCTGAGGAATCACGGAAGCGTAAAGCTAGCACCAGAGGCCATGGAACCCATCCCGGTATAGTGCCCACCAATACTCACGAGCCCCGGAGCAACATCGCACCCCTGCGACTGTGTATGTGGTTACTCCCTTCGGATACTAGAGTGTGGCACCGCTCCGACACCTCAAACAGGGAGATGCACGACCGTCGTTGGATTTCTCCAACGCGGGAACACACCTTAACCACCGTTACAGAAGAACAGAAGCCAAGAGCAGGATGAGACTGCTCGATCCGGCCAGCCCTCGGGAAACATGTTAGCACCGGTCTTAAGGGGCGAAGATCAGTCACTGCAGGAGATAAGGCCCCAGTATTTCTTCAAGTACGCTCAGTGAAGAAAGAGTTTGATGCAATTCTAATGGAGGGCAGTCTGGATAATGTTTATTGCAACATGGTTGTAGACATTGGAGCCACCATTACTGTTGTCAGACCGGACATATTGGGGCCTTATCCCCAGCAGTCACGGAGCCATAATTACAAACAAAGCTTTCTGACGACAATGACAGGCGAGAACGAGACCACACCAGTAAAGGGGAAGCAAACGGTACAGTTGAAGTTGGTTGACCTCTGCATTGAGCACGAAGTGTACATAGCCGAAATCGAAGGTAAATGTTTATTGGGCCTGGATGCGTTACGCAAGTTATAGTGCTGTATAGATTCTCGGTCGGGAGTACTAAGGACTGGTAACCGAGAACTGGTAATGATGCCACGAAGCGAACTATCCTCGCCAACGATCTGCCAAGTGATCTGTAATTTGACAACAGTTTTGCCAGCTTCCAGTGAGATTCTCATCCCCGCACAGTGTCGAGGCAATTTTGTGCGGCATGTAGCGCTGATCGAACATATGAGAAAAGGGAGCTGCTTACCTGATGAGGTGGTGGTAGCAAGAACATTGGTTTCGCCGAGTGCTGGAAATTTACCTGTTCGAATGGTCAACTTGTCGAAACCGGCAATCCAGCTTGAGGAGGGGGCCATAATAGGTGTATGCAAACAAGTCTCCCAAATAACTACAACTGACAAAGAAACCATCAATTCAGGCGACCTAAATGGGACTATGCCAGAACCACTCAAGGAACTACTGACTAGAACTGGAGAAATCTTGAACTGGAGACAAGAAAAGGCTGTTGCAGAACTTCTGAAGCAAAACAAGAAAACATTATCATGTGGGCCGCTTGACCTTGGCAGAACATCTGCTGCACGACACCACATTGATACAGGGGAAGCTAGGCCAATCAAGCAACCCCCAAGGCGACTGCCCCTGGCTACACAAGAAACTGTGGATGGCATCTTGAAGGAAATGAAGGACTTGGATGTGATCGAGCCGTCAGTCAGCCCTTGGTCGTCACCTGTTGTGCTAGTTAAAAAAAAAGATGGCTCCACAAGATTTTGCGTGGATTACCTCCGGCTGAATGATGTGACCAAAAAGGATTGCTACCCCTCCCCCGGATTGATGACAGACTGTACAGCTTGACAGGGTCACAATGGTTCTCTACACTTGACATGAAGAGTGGCTACTGGCAATGCGAGGTGGCGCAAGAGGACAGGGAGAAGACAGCCTTCTCTGTGCAAGGGAAAGGAACTTGGCAGTTTAAAGTCATGCTGTTTGGACTTTGCAATACCCCTGCTACATTCGAACGACTAATGGAAAAGATCCTACCTCTAGATATTTGCCAAGTTTACTTAAATGATATTGTGGTAACAGGTTAAACATTTGAAGAACACCTAAACAGATTAGAATCCGTGTTCCAGAAAGTGGCTGCTGCAAATTTGAAGCTGGTTCCCAAGAAGTGCCACCTGTTCCAAAAGAAAGTTAGTTTTCTAGGGCAGTGATATCAGTCGATGGAATCCAGACTGACCCAGAGAAAACCAGGGCAATAAAAGACTGGCCAAAACGCACAGACAGGACACATGTGAGTAGCTTTCTTGGACTCTGTGCTTATTATCGGTGATTTGTACATGGATTTGCTACGATTGCCAAGCCACTACATGAGCTTACTGAAGCCAAAAGAAAATTCCTGTGGACGCCTGAATGTGAAACATCTTTCACATATTCCCCGATAATGAAGGCGAGTTTATATTGGACACAGATGCGAGTGATGTAGGCATCGGTGCTGTGCTATCACAGGTTCAAGATGGAGTAGAGAAGCCTTTAGAATATTTCAGCAAAGTGCTGCAGAAACCAGAGAGAAACTATTGTGTGACTCGTAGGTAGCTATTGGCAATGGTGAAGTCCATATCACATATCCACCACTACTTATATGGCAGACACTTGACTTTGCGAACATATCATGCTGTTTTACGCTGGTTGCTGAACTTCAAGAATCCCGAAGGGCAAATAGCTCGATGGATACAACACCTTCAAGAATACAACTTTGATATACAACACCGTGCTGGTCGCTCCCACAATAATGCAGATGCATTATCTCGCAGACCTTGTGACCCAAACTGTCGCCATTGTGAACGGCAAGAGGAGAAAAGTGGAGGGATCCTCTATGTCAGAACAACCAGACTTCAGGCATCAACAGCCGATAAGAAGTTCTCCTGGACTGACAACAAGATAAGAGAAGAACAACAAAGTGACCCAGACTTGTGCCCAATACTGGATTGGAAAGAGCAGGACCACCGGCCAGAATGGCAGGATCTATCTGAGAAGAGTGCTACAACTAAGGCATATTGGGCCCTGTGGAATTCACTTGTACTGAAGAATGGTGTCCTCTACCGGAACTGGGAGAGTGCAGATGGCAGACATGAACACCTACAGTTTGTCCTCCCAGAGAGCAAGGTCCCAGAGGTACTGAAGGAACTCCATAATTCAGTGTCATGCGATCATTTCGGCATTAATAAGACACTTAACAAGGTTCGAGAGAGATTTTATTGGCTTCATTGCCATGAAGATGTCGACAGATGGTGCCGAATGTGTGACGACTGTGCCGCAAAGAAAGGTCCGAGGGTCAGAGGCCGAGGTCGTCTCCAGAAGTACAATGTCGGTGCCCCATTCGAGAGAATGGCTGTCGACATCTTGGGTCCCGTGCCAGTAACCGAGAGAAACAATCGGTACTTGATGATGGTGCAGGACTACTTCACCAAATGGCCAGAGGTTCTTCCCATACCGAATCAAGAGGCCAGTACAGTGGCTGATGCACTGGTCGAACATATGTTCTCAAGGTTTGGGGTGCCACTGGAACTTTACTCGGACCAAGGGCGGAATTTCGAAGCGAACCTGTTCCAAGAAGTGATGAAGATAATGGGTATAAAGAAGACCCGAACCACTCCGCTACATCCACAGTCTGATGGAATGGTTGAACGCCTAAATCGCACCCTTGAGCAGTACCTATCCATCTTTGTGTCTGATAATCAAAAAAATTGGGACTCCAAAGTACCACTGTTTCTGCTAGCATACCGTTCTGCTGTTCATGAAGCAACTAAGGTGACACCATCAAGGATGCTGTTTGGAAGAGAGCTCCATCTCCCTAGCGAACTGATGTTCGGACAACCGGCGTAGGAAGACCAGATTGCATCTCCAGTGTATGGCAGCGAGTTACATCGCAAGTTGGTTCACACTCAAAACTTTGCCCGGCGACACCTTAGGATCAACACCGACAGGATGAAGACTCGCTACGATAGGAATGCACCAGATGAAATATTTCAAGAAGATCAACTAGTGAGGTTGTACAATCCTCAGAGAAAGAAGGGGTATTGTCCCAAGCTGCAGAAGAATTGGGAAGGCCCTTATGAAATAGTGAAGAAGATCAATGACATTGTGTTTCGGATTGCTCGTCGAGGTTCTCGGGCGAGACGACCTAAAGTTGTACACATCGACAGATTAGCCCTCTACGATGGACCTGAGTCGGTTGTGTCTGTTCGGGACGAACAGACTTAAGGAGGGGGCAGTGTTGCATGCTGTGTTTCCGAGGGCGGGCTGGATGGGGCCTGTGTCGAAACACCTTGAGGGCTGGCCCATGACTCAAAGCCCGAGTGTCTCATAGTGGGAATCCCGCCGAAACTACGTCATAGATACCTGTCCCAACTGCGCTTTAACCCTTCGAGGG
>PNEQ01126980.1:0-12814 GCA_003012365.1 Medauroidea extradentata | reverse complement strand
AGTAGCTAACTTGAAGCGACACCTTCTTACACACACTGGTGAGAAGCCTTTCTCATGCACACAATGTTCAGCTAAATGCACTCGAGTAGCTCACATGAAGCGACACCTTCACACACACACTGGTGAGAAGCCTTTCACATGCACAGAATGTTCAGCTAAATTCACTCGAGTAGCTCACTTGAAGCGACACCTTCACACACACACTGGTGAGAAGCCTTTCTCATGCACAGAATGTTCAGCTAAATTCACTCGAGTAGCTAACTTGAAGCGACACCTTCTTACACACACTGGTGAGAAGCCTTTCTCATGCACACAATGTTCAGCTAAATTCACTCATGTAGCCAAAGCTAGGGAAACTCCTTTTAAATAAAATGGAGCTTAGCTCAACTCAAGTTCCTTTAAATATAATGAGCTAAACTCCAGTAAAAGTTCACTTAGGAGAAAGGACCTAGCTCACTCTCAAAACTTATTTTTCGTGGAGCTGAACTAATTTAAGTTCCTTTCAAATATTCTGTTACCGTTATTTTAAAAAAATCACACATAATAAAATTGAATGGGTAATCATGTTTGTATTTTTTTGGTGTAGTTAAAATGCTTTAAATAAGGGTATGTAATAATAATAATAATATAGATATGTAATTTACATTTAGTACAAGTTTTCAAGCTTTCAAATTAGCTTTGAGCAAAAGCTGTATCTCAAAGTTGGCATTCGCCAGCCTGGTTTTCTTGTAAGAAAACACATCTCTTGCAATACTGAACAATCGTTCTGCAGCTGCACTGGAGGTTCGGGCTGTATTATATTTTATGAATATTTTTTTCACAAGTGGTGGTGCAAACTTTAGACTTTCTTACACCTGAGGTGTAGTGGGTTCGTGAAGCATGTTTCGCATGTATCACACAGTAAAAGCAGGTTCGGTTAAAACAGAGTTGGATAAGCGGGGGAGGAGTGTATACATGTCCCGAAGCCTATTAATATCTCTTACCGCCTCTGAAAATGTGGAAACATCGCGAGACGGCTCGCGGCTAGTGTTTTAACACCACTGAAAATCTTTTTTTTTAAAACCAAAATCATAAAGTTTATTAACAGATTGTAAGTATTAATTAACAGTTTGAAGTCTTATGAATAGACATATACATGCCACGAGGCCTATTAATATCTCTTACCGCCTCAGAAAGCGTAAACACAGTGAGGTCGTTACTTTGCTTGGCTAAATGGCTTGCCTAAAAATAAACTGCAGAGATACTTAATTTTTATATCACTACTGCTACTGGGCTTGCTTAGTCAACTGTGCATTCGTTTTACGTCTTGTAAAATTACACTTGTCGAAATAAACATAATTTAGACTTTATCTTTTTGAACAATTTCTAACATGTCTTCAAAATGAACAAAGTCTAGTTTTACCCTATCTTCAACAATGAATCTATTGCCCAATCCTGGTATACCTTACTGTGAGGCGGTCCACCCACCAGTTAGGCCTTTATTATTTCATGTCTTATTTTTATTTTATTATTTTCCTTATGTTTGACTTAATGAATTTGCTATTATCTATATAATTACTTTCAGGTATTGTTGACATTTGTTTGGCTTTTATCTGTATCAGTTTTGAAATTGTTAAATTTTATATGTATTTAATTTGGTTTCTTTAGGCTGAGTCAACTTTGTGTTTTAATTTAAATTTAGTAATATCAGTTGCAGCTTAACTGTTATTTTATTGTAATTCAGGACTGGGTGTATTGTTGGCAAGTGTAGTTAAATGGCACAGGTGTGCCTGCCCAGTTCCAGGAATTGCTATATTTAGATTTTTAACTGTTTTTCTTATACTTTTTACTTTTCACAAAGTGCACGTGCGCCGCCGCTCGTTGAGTGTGCGAGAGAGACGGTAATATGTTTGCGCGGGCTGGCTTGAGCCAATGAAAGGTCACGTGGTTCTAATTTATTTAAAATTATGTTGCAAGTTATTGTGTAATTTTGGTTTAAAGCAATATTTTCACTTTACAAGATGTTTAGAGGCGTAAAAGTTTGTAATTTGTTATTATATTTTAATTTAGTTTAATTTTCCGTTACGTTTTTACCTTGGTGCACTGGGTGGCCGCTAGAGGCGCTGCAGGGAGAGAGCAAGCTCCGCGGGGTCGGCCATTTTACTTACTTGTTGCCTAGTCGTGGACGGGGACGGTCGTAACTTGTTGTTCGGGGGCGGACAAGTATGGTTGTTTGGAACGTGTTGAACTGTTCTCTCCCGGGAGCGTCAGGATTTGACTATGGTTTGAGATGATTGCAGTCTAAATTGTTACAGTTTGTAAAGTTGAATTTTTTAAAGTGTTAATAAAAGCAGTCACGCAAATAAACTTAAGGTTATTTGAGTAGCCTACAGCGAAATTTTTGTTTAAGTTAACCACTATACGATCACGACTGGCCACGTGGAAGATATGTTGACGGCAATGTAAGTAGTATACTCCAGACCCGACCCGTCACATTCTTGGTGCCGTGACCAGGATAAGTTGTTGAGGGCGAAGGAAGCTTCGTTCAGCCCACGCGCCACATTCTTGGTGCCGTGACCACGATCGGCACGAATGCAAGTAGAGCCGGGGCTTTGGGAAGCGGCAATGTCAACCACCATGGAAGCATGGCGCAGCAGCAGCAACATTCCAGAGGCGGAGCATTTTCAGCAGCAGCAACAGTGATTTTGTATGTTATGCCCTACATGATGGTGAGCAGCAAATTAACTAGGGCACCTCATAAAAAGGTATGTGTTCGGCAGGATTTAGTACTGTGTGTTCGTCTCTGCAGTGAGTGTTGGGGCATCAGAGCCTCATTTTTGAGCAGCATGTCAGGTCTTCAGTGTGTCATCATAGTAAATTTTTGTTAGTGAAAAGTGAATCATTCAGTTCTGGAGGGGCATTGTATTGTTGTGTGTTTTGTCAGTTTATCCTAACTTCAGTGTAATGTTGTGACCAGAAGTAAAAACATGGAGACCGGTACTGTACCACCATCAGCTGCAGGTGGTGACCAGGGGTTAGCTGGTATGATTAAGGAGTTGCTTGATGCTCAGACAATAAGCATATTAGGAGGACTGGAGACAAAGTTTAGTAGTCTCGAGGCGACTATAACCCATGGTAGGGGTGAGTTAAAAGGAGGTTTGGAACCTGTTAAGGGTGAAATTGCAAGCCTAACCAGAACTTTTGAATTAGGACAGGTGGAAGAACAGGTAGCTGGTTCTACAGATGGGTTTGAGGGTAAAGCTGTTGTTGAAGGTGACCTATGGACAGAAGCAGAGTTAGTGATGCATAAGGTTCAGGAGGGTAAATCTGATGTCGTTGAAATTGGTGATATTGTTGTGGACATTACTGATGTTGAAAGTAGGGATACTGTTGAGAACATTAGTGATGTAGAAATTGGGGATATTGTTGGGAATAGTAAACATAGTAATTTTGATGATAATCGAGCCAGTGAATGTGAAGGGGATTTGTTGTTGCGTAGAAACTTTGTTAGTAGGCCAAAGTGTAATTACCTTAAATTTTGTACATGGGAAGCTAAAGTAAGATGCGAGTTGAAAAGGGCATTTTGTTGGACTGACGGAGTACTTGTTGGAACACAATTGAGCAGGATATGTGAGCAGTGGGGGGTGCAAGTGTGGCACAGAAGTTCGGTGAAATTCAAAGATGTGAACGAGCAGGAAGGTGAAAGTGATTGTTGGAGAGTTGTCAAGAAGGTAGAAAAGCTGTATGGGGTGAGAGCCACGATTAAATGGGGGGTGCAGGAATGGTGTAGGGGTAAGGTAAAATTATGGAGGTATTTAGTCTGCAAGAGTATGTCAAAATTGAAGGGTTTGTTTTTTCTATGTAATTTTGTGTTTGGAAATATTTTTGTATTTTGATGTTTTTTCCTAGTCATATGTAACAGCAGAACCTACCTGGCTGTCGAGGAGATTTCAATGCACACATATCACAATTTGTTGTTTTTACTGCCTTTCAGTTTTACAGTTTTTAATACAACACATACACACTTTGACATGTACTTTAAATATTTGCAAGATGTAATAGTTTTAACTTGGTTTTGTTTTGTCACTCTGTGGTTGTGGTTGCCAGGCAGGGCCACAACAGAGTTGTAATTTTGTTTGATGATAAGACACAGTAATAATTGGAAAGGATATTTTTAGTGACACTGAGTACATTATGTTGTGAAAGTTTTAATTTGGAGTGGTGTAATTTGCGTTAAAAGGGTTTTGAATATTTAAAGTAATGTTGATTTCGAACTTTGAAGATATTAGTAACTACTTACCTGGCTTAGGTCACCTCTGGATTCCGTGGCCGTGAATTTGGCTCTGTAATCCGAGTAATGATGGTGATGTGTACAGGATACTTCGTCGTTGTCCAATGGGTATGCCTGAGTATTTGAATATTTTGTTGTGTACTTGCCACTTCGTCGTTGTTCCAAAGGGTGTGCTTAATCTGATTTTATGGTGTACAGGGTACCTCGTCGTTGATCCAAAGGGTATGCCTGAATGTGATTTTTGATGTGTTGTGTTATGCCACTTCGCCGTTGTTCCAAAGGGTGTGCTTAATTTTACTTAAGTGTTTAAAGTTTTTGTAGGTGATGATTTTTAGTTTGAGGTGAGCTAATCCAGTATGTATTGAGTTTTTCTTGTGAGTTTTGGTAATTTGTAAGTTGAGAGTTTTAATGCATTAATTAGTAGTGTTTTTGTGAAGGCTAATTTATAGTTCTAGTAATATTTTCTGTTTGAAGAATATAATTTTTGTTGTTATCTTTGTCGTTTGTGTGTACTCAGTGTCTTGGCTTACATGTACCCATAATTTACTAGTAGTTTTGATTTGTGGTCGTGTGTATGTTGCTGTTTCCTCGCAGTGCAGTCATTTTTTTTAAAGGAGTAAAATTGAAACTGGGGATGTGCACCCAGTCACTTTATGTACTAACTTTAATTTGGGTATTTTTGGAAATTTGTACTTTTCTGTTTAATGATAATTAAGGAGTTTGATATGTTTTTTTTTTTTTTTGTTTTATCGGTAACAACCGATCACAACTGGTGAAAGGGAATTATCAGAGCATGCATTCCGCAACTGTAATTTTTTACTGCCTGTTAGTCACTCACTTTTGAAACAACATATTTGTACTCTTTTGTAACGTAATTATTTTGTTTTGCAGATGTGTTTGTATTTTGTTTTTCTCTTTGTTGTGGTTGTAGGCAGGACCATAACTGAGATTTAAGAGTTAGTATTTTGCACACAAGTAACATTTAATTTAGAACTGAGTACATTGTTGTGAGTTTGTTTGTTGTAGTGGAAGATTTTGCAGTAAAGATTTGAGTTTTAAATGTTTCAGTGAGATATGAGTTTTGATTTTAATTTAACTGTCTGTAACTCTCTGACTTAGGTCACCTTTCCTTTCAGTGGCCGTGATTTGGCTCTTTGGTTTTGAGCACATGTTATTGAGTTGTTTTTTTTTTTATTTTGAGCAGGATGTCTTGTCGTCGTCCAATAGGCATACCTGATTATATATTATTGATACTTTGTTGTGTGGATGCCACTCCGTCGTTGGTCCAAAAGGTGCGCCACATGTGTGTTTTGTATTGTTTGCAGGGTGCCTCGTCGTTGTCCAATGGGTACACCTGAGTTTATGTAATAGTGTTTGTTTGCCACTCCGTCGTTGTCCAAAGAGTGTGCTGGGTTTCGTAAATTGTTGAGGAGTTGGTGTGTTTCAAAGCCAGGTTCAAGGTGACCTAACACAGATTGTTATTGATGGTACCTTTTCCTTATGAAGTGATAAAGTAAAGTTTTTGCTAATAATATTTGATTTGTGATTTGCTTTAGATTGCTGATTGATGATGAGTTAGAGTATTTTGAAGTAATAATGTTGTGTTTGGTTGTTTGGATTTTTGCTTTGTACTCAGTTTTACTTGCCGACATGTACACATAGTTAAGTTTTATATGAGTTGCTGTAATGTTTGTTTTGGGGTTTCCTAGCAGTGCAGTTGTGTAAATTTGAAAATTTGACAAGAGTACCTGGTAAATTATTATGGATGTAATTAATGGTTTCAGTTGTAATGTAATGTTCTTTGCTTTGTTTTCTTTTAAAGGGTGTTTTGGGAAAATGTTCATATTGTAAATTGTGGAGTATTTTGTCAATTGTGTTTGTGATAACCTGCAGGTCTGTACACTGTACTTGACACACAGAGGATTGTGGGGACAACCTCTGCATGTCAAGTGGGCGGTTGTGAGGCGGTCCACCCACCAGTTAGGCCTTTATTATTTCATGTCTTATTTTTATTTTATTATTTTCCTTATGTTTGACTTAATGAATTTGCTATTATCTATATAATTACTTTCAGGTATTGTTGACATTTGTTTGGCTTTTATCTGTAACAGTTTTGAAATTGTTAAATTTTATATGTATTTAATTTGGGTTGTTTAGGCTGAGTCAACTTTGTGTTTTAATTTAAATTTAGTAATATCAGTTGCAGCTTAACTGTTATTTTATTGTAATCCAGGACTGGGTGTATTGTTGGCAAGTATAGTTGGATGGCACAGGTGTGCCTGCCCAGTTCCAGGAATTGCTATATTTAGATTTTTAACTGTTTTTCTTATACTTTTTACTTTTCACAAAGTGCACGTGCGCCGCCGCTCGTTGAGTGTGCGAGAGAGACGGTAATATGTTTGCGCGGGCTGGCTTGAGCCAATGAAAGGACACGTGGTTCTAATTTATTTTAAATTATGTTGCAAGTTATTGTGTAATTTTGGTTTAAAGCAATATTTTCACTTTACAAGATGTTTAGAGGCGTAAAAGTTTGTAATTTGTTATTATATTTTAATTTAGTTTAATTTTCCGTTACGTTTTTACCTTGGTGCGCTGGGTGGCCGCTAGAGGCGCTGCAGGGAGGTGCAGAGAGGTGCAGCACATAATATGGACCTGCGCTGCATTACTTTGGTATTAAATATAGACATACACATGTTGAAGTGGTCATGTGACAGGCGCAAATTGTCTGAAAATCTGCGCCTAGCAAATGGCTCGATGTAGGTCCATCAGTGGTCTTCCAGCATGCACATTGGACATATTTTGAGTATATGAAAGTGAATTAACAGAAAATTTTGATATATTTATCCGTATCGAATGTTATATGGATGTTAATTACAGTCAACTCTCGATTATACGACCCCAGGAATAACAACCCTCTCTAAATTACGACCCTTTTTTCAGGAACTGTGGAAAATTTAAAAAAAAAATTGCTTAAAATATTTTAATTCAAGGAAAATTGCAGAAAAAGATGTTGCATTATTTTATATTATGGCCGCAAATGGTTGCAGTCGTTTCTCGAAAACTGTACTGCCGCACACTGCGTGTTTGTTCTAAAAATATACGTTGCTGTCCCTTCTTCCCGCGCGACGCAATAGCCAGCTTGCCGGCCCTAATGCCCCTTCCAATCCCCCGGCCGGTCGACGACCCGCCCGCCTCTTTCCCTCCACCCGGCCAACCACTACAAGTTCGCTCACCTCTTCTTAATCATGTGCGCACTGTAACTTTCTTGCCACCGATTTCTCGTGCCCTTGGACACGGTAGGCTGTCTTTGTGCCTCTGATATAACGATCATATGTCGTGTTTATTTAAGCTTTATTACGTTTTCCATTTTGTTAACTAAATGCTATTAAATATAATTTCCATCATGTCATTTAATTATATACACAGTAATGTTTATAAATCACTATTCTTTTAAAAAGTGAAAGCAGGACAGTTCATAATTGACACTACCAAACGTCGGGTGCATGTCTCAGTTATTATGCGTCAGCGTGGCATAGGGCTGTACGGCACTTGACAATAGCGCGTCTGGTGTGAGTCACTAGCCCACACCTGCGCTCGAACCCAAACACGCACACACACGCAATCGGCTTGACCATAAATAAAAGCTGTGGATATACTTGTATTGTATATGTCGGTGAAAAGAAAATGGTGAAACAGCATTGTGTAGGTTTAAAGTTGTTCTGTGAATGTGTTATCCAGGTTTATTAACAATGATCAACATCTCGATGTTTGTAATTATTTACTGTTGGTGAGCAAATTGAAAGTGAGTATCAAATCCCTCTCTGTGTACATTGGTGAAGTGTGTAAAAAACTAGTGCACAGAGTAGATTCATTATGCAGGCAGATTATTTTCATACGGCCAGCCGAGCTAGAGAAGCGAGAGATTGAACTGCAAAACAAAGGGAGTAGTGTTATCTTCACTTCGCATCTGCTGAGCGAGCGTCAGGAGCTGTGACTCTAGGTAGTGGTCAAAAGTGGCACAAGTGACAGGTTAGACACGTCGTTAATGTTTTTGAACTAACCAGTTTCCATATAGGTCTTTGCGCACACGTGTGTTTTTTTGTGTGGTCGCTCGCTGCCAAAACAAGGTCCCAGGGCGCAAACAGCTTTCTCAAAACGTATGTTTGGGCCTAATATGTCGAAGAAAAGTCTTAGATGTCAACCATGATATATGTGCCTATTGAAATAAATTACTATTTCAATCTACAACATTGCGATAGTACATTGTAAATAGTTTCGAAACACCGACATTGCTGGCACTTAATTTACGTTGCCGACGATATTCATGTTTCATTATGAATTCTTGCTTGATGTTAAGCTACAGAACGGTCATATATGCACGTCCAGAGTATCATTTATTCAAAATACGCCATTAAATTGAAAAATATTAGTACTTCAATAAACTTTGCTGCGGTATTCTTGCAAATAACTTCCAAAAGCGGTGGTTGCGGTCGCAAGAATCTATATTGCCGGCGATGTTTTTGCTTAATTTTGAGCCAAAGAAAAGTCATATATCCGCTTCCAATGTATATATTTATTCATAATTCTTCACTCTAATGCAAAATATTACTATTTCAATAAACTTTATTGCGGTATTCTTGAAAATGACATTCCAAAATGGACGTTGCGGGCCCAAAAATTTTCGTTATCGGCAAAGTTTATGATTCTAATTGAAGTAAACAAAGGTCGTAGATCCACTTGAATGGCATACTTTTAAAAATAACGCATTATTTTTCAAAATTAATGTGTATAATTTTATAAAAACGGTAAATTTCGACATTTTAGAGGAGGTCGGGATCGTCAAAAATTTGTAAAATTTCTAATAACGACCCCTCCGAAATATCGACCCTATTTTCGGGAACCACGAAGGGTCGTTAAATCGGGAGTTGACTGTATTAATTTTTTTGTGTACACATTTTAGCTTTTAATAGTTACGAATTACAGTGAAAGTACGAAACTGAAATATTTTTTACTTAAGAAGCAATTATAAATGGATAACAATTCATTATATTTTTTGCGCAATATGTTTTTCAGGACTTCTTTCTGTGGCACACGACGAGAAACTTAAGTTAGTTAGTTGTTTGGTGATGTTATTGTACCCTTAAAACATTTATGTAAATGGTAACGTAAATAAATATCGAAAACGTATTGCTAGGTCCTGTTTTGCTAATTACCTGAGAACAGTGTAATTATCTCTCGATTTTCCTTGTTTGGATGGGCTGTTTCAACATCACATCTTTTTCACTGACTTCTTTCAACATTACATGTACTTTATATTGTCACGTCCATACAAATTCAGTTTAGGTTTTTATTTTTTGTTCTGATCCATTTTGATTTTAGTTGGGCAGAGAGTCTATAGTAAAGCCAGTTTGCTAAGATGCAATCATCTTATTTTTTATGTAGGACGATTCGGACCTGGGCGCACACGTGCACCCAGTTCTTATAAAACATCAGGTGTTTCAACACTCTTCAGCAGTTTATTGATAACTTCACGGTTCATCTGGTAGTAAATGACGCTGAAGTTAGGCTGTTATTCACGGGCTACGTTTGTTATATTTGTACCAATTTGTTCACTAGAATCGTTGAGGTAACTGCCTGGCAAGCTTTTATGACAATAGCAGATACAGTAAAACCTCGTTAATTCGAACTCTGCTAATTCAAAATGCTATATAAATCAAAGCTGTTGCTCGGTCCCGAACGTAAGGGTACGATTGTACATGCTATGGAATTTGGTTAGTTCGAAATTCGATTAATTTGTAATTCAAAGTCATTTTGATAGAGAAGTTCGTAAAGTGTGCGAAATCTAAGAATAATGCTGCGTCGTGTGGTGGTGTACAGCCCTGGCTTTGTTTCCGTTACCGTGTCACGCTGACCTTGAACTTCCTTGCTGTCTGCTTGTGCACGGCGCTCGAGTTCGAATGAGTGTGTGTGTGTGATGATGCGCGCAAAGAGAGAGGAAAAGAGGTATGGAAGGCAGGAATGTCATAGTACGACAGCCTGTGGCTGTGTTGTGTGATATGACGGTCACGTGATTTTGAGCTTTCTTCTCGCACTGTGAGCTAGATACAGTTACAGTAAGACACGTGCGCATGTGTTACGAGTCTGGAGTATTTTAGACAAACACTCTATTGAAATGAATGCGTATATTATATGATAATAAGAAACACATACGTATATATGCTCGCATATACTAGTTTCCTAAGTACTATGCATACATACATATGCTTTCATATTTATACATATATATGCTTGCATATTATGCATATATATGCATGCATATTTATGTATATTTATGCATGCATATGTATGCATATGCTATCAAGTATTTATGTATGTATATATAGACTACTTAAGTGCATTCATTTCACGAGAGTTTCTCTTTTTTTTTTGCTGGTGAAAAAAAAAGACTACTGGTTGGACGAAGATGAGAAAATAATGTAGTCCTGGCAGGGGTTCGAACCCAGGACCATTAGGTCAAATTCCTTACTGAGCTACCGGGACAGTTGCGTATGTCAAGTGTATTTAGTTGTGAATATAACAAGAGATATTGTTTTTTTAATCACTTTGTTACTTACTAATGTACACATGTGAGATTGAACTGAGAGTAGTTTTACCTGCTTATTTTAGGTCAGCACAAGCCGAACTATGATTATATTATGACTGGTAGAATCTTTTGAGTATATAAAGGGATATAGGTGCTCGGGGCTGAAATAATTACAGTAAATGTATCCTAGTACCGTACATTTAGCGTTTTCTACTGACTACAGGGTATATGATGCTGAGTATCGAAAGGGACTTACGAAAAATTCTTAACTCAAGCAGACGAGTTTTTTTGGATTGTTTAGTGATAGTTAAACGACTCAGACCATCACCAGCTTTCTACAAACGAAACCGAGCTCTCGTAACCGTACAAAGTGACTAGCCGCCCTATGTTCGCAGAACAGTTTATGTTATACGATATCAACTTGTCTACAGCAGGATACACTCGACTGTGCTCCATGGTTATTAGCTTTTCGCGTATGTGAGTTAGAACAGCTTACATAGATGTAGCTAACTCTCGATGTCGTCATATTTTAATTGGATTTAAGGTAACTCGACCAATAAAGAAAATGTAATCTTTCACTAATACAGGTTGGTGTGATATAATATTAACGAAGAAACGATGACTTCTCACGATGAACGGTGACTAGTGAGTGAATGAGAGACTTTGGTCAACGCTCAACGACGTGTATGAAGCAACGATGGAATGTAAGGGTGGTGGAAAACGGGAGATCTCTGAGAAACTCCGCCGATCAACTGCTTCTTCTGGCACGATGTATGCATGTGAAAATCCGGGGTGCTGAATGTTATGACTATTCGACCACGGCGACTAGCAGAATTATGTTATGATTACAGCGTATCACCCGTGCTGTTAACGACATCGGCATCGTTGCTATCCAGGTTCTAGCTTTGTACATGTGAATTATCGAAGTAGCTAGCATAGAATGAATGGTGGTATTTAAGCATTGTTTATGTAAAAAGGAGCTCAGTTAGTCGATAGACGTGCTGGAAAGCAGATCGACATCTTCATTTATAGGTACTTATTGTGTAAAACTGAAACGTTAAGAAGATGTGATCGGAGATCGAAGACATGCCATCTGTGTCAGTGGCCACCATTCAGCCGGAAGGGTTCTCTGGAAATCATGTGCATACTTCTCTGAAACAGTGTTGCTAGTGTGGGAATTTATTTAGTACACACTCGAATGCTCGTCGCCATGAACAAAGTCATTGTATGTTTAGTGTGTCGTACAAGACTTACCTGTGTGATAACTGTGATGAAGTGTTTACTCGCAATGATACCTTGACTAGACACAGGAAAATATGCAAAGGAAATGTTTCTCGTTCATCGGGGTGTGAATGCAAGTACTGCGGTAAACTGTTCTCTAGTTCCTGTGCTCTACGCATACACGAAGAAAGCAACTGCAAGTTCGGTATCGCCTACAAGACTTACTCATGTGATAGCTGTAGTGCTGTATATGCGAATAAACAAGGAGTAAGCATTCACGTCAGAAACTGTACTTCAAAAATAACTACAATATAGGTGACTGTAGAATATGATTATTGATATACGATCATTTTGTATGTTTTCTTAGGGACTGAAATAAAATCGTAACGTACCAGTCAATAGACTCCTGGGTTGATAATTTATTTTTCCTGGGTAACATTTACTTAATCTGGAGAAAAGTACTGACACTAGATTGATTTATGTAGAAAATAAATTAGTTGGAAGTTATTTTCTGTAAGATTTATTTGAACTATACATTCATGAAAACTCGTTTGCATAAGACTATACTGTACATGATAGGATTATAACTTAAATACGAAAATGCCAAGCAGGCAATGTTAAGAAGTAACGTGGGACTCGGTTTCGAATGTTTAAAATAACGACAATTTTACTGATAAATATGACTGCAACTGGTTTATTACAGTCAGTAGGTTACAAAATGTATAAGTTTTAAGCTTTAG